>KZ651201.1:290229-304102 GCA_001010745.2 Gerris buenoi
AATTGATGTATAACATGCCATGGTAACTAAAAACTTTTTTTTAGTCACCCGCCATATTGGCCGGGCCGCCATCTTGGAAATATTAAGTGTATAAACTCCAAAATTTGTCCAGTTTCTAAAATGCCGAGATTTACCTGTGTGCCAAATTTCATGTTTCTATAGCTATAGTAGTTTATGAATTGAAACAAGCCAACGGACAGACAGACAGGCAGAGCCGTTATATAAGGTTTCTTTTTTGCTTTGTACAGAAACCTAACATGATCGTTTCAAAGTCATCGTTTAAATTTATCACTCCCGTAAAGAGTTCCCAATCCACTCACCCATTTTTCCAACTTGGGAATTTCGCTTCTAGAATGTTGTTATATTTGTTTAAAATACATTTTTTCGGAGTTAATTCTTTTGGGGATTAAACGTTGAAAAGTTTCGAAGCATAGATGTGGTTTTGGAACTTCCATTAGCCTCCATGTAGACTAACTGGAATTTTTGGTTAAAACCACAAGGGAGAGAGAAATACCATAGTGAGGGGGCACAGACAGATACTGTGGAAGCCTCCAGGCTTTTATAAACACACACAACCCTCCATAAAAATGACGTCACAGGCTCTATCATTCTATTGTGTTGTGGTAGGGTGTTGGCGTACTGTAAAATTCAGCTTTCTACCTCCTTTTTCCTCAGCTATTTTTCATATTAGTCCCTTATCAGGTGGCCCAGGAAGGAGCCAAGATGGGTTTAGAGCCCAAAACCTCCCGACAAAATCGTCCATCAAATAGATAAAGAGGTTTTTTTTAAATGTATATCTATGTATAAAAGAAACTGCTAGCCCTGAAAAAATATAACTGGGGCAAACTACTATTATGACCCTTTTGCTGAGTTGAGAACAAAAGGTGAGTTATTTCTAAAGCCTCACTGTTGACATTATAATATGACCGATAAGAATATATATTCTGGAAGAGTTTAAGAAGTATTTTAAAAATTTTTAAGCAACTATAAATTTTAGAATTTTGAGAATTTCTTTCGGAACTATTTACACAACGTTTAAGTTATGCTTAAATCTTTCTATTTTTTATAAATATGTGACTAATAATACCACCGAGTTGATAAGGTTTATCATTTACATTTACGAATAAATAAATAATAAATATTTACTTTCATTTGTTTACTTTCATTGTTCTCATTTTTATTTAGTACAGGATTTTATAAAGGTTCAGTATTTCTTTACAGATGTGCTTGTTGATGATTGAAGGGAGAATAATACTTTATATTCTGCTCCACTCTCGATTAGAAGTTCAGGATCAAGAAAACCTTTGGTCCTGAATGATTTTTTTCAACCTATTTCTTTTTCCTTTATTTTTAGACAAAATCTAAGGCCGTCTATTTTTTTCTTTATTCCCACCGGTGAGTCTGGTAATAAAAAATCGGTTAAATTGTTGGCAAAGGATTGTAGAGGCGGAAGGGCAGGAGATAATTTGTAGAGTTGGCAACTCAGTTGAAGGGAAAAGTCAGATAATAGAATAAGGGCTGAACAGTGCAGGAAGCAGAGGCTGGGAATCCTTGGCAGCGAGCCTTATAAGTAACAGCAACTCTAATTTCTCTGATACTTACCCAAACCATCTTTTATTTACTGCTTCTTCTTCCTGGCAGACCACATCTCAGCCACATCAACCATGCATTAACTTAAAGTAACATAGTGATGTCTATTCTGTAATTCTTTTAAATTTTTACACTTGCAACAATGTATCTTTTTGGTGAAATATTGTTCATTAAGTCAAACCGAAGAAACAAATTATTAATAGATATTAAATATTCCATTGTTCAAATGTTTAGTTAGACTGTTAGACATTAATTACAATCAATTACTGTAACAAAGGGTTTATATAAAGGGATAAAAGAATGTGTTTAATTATATCCCTCTGTGTAGAATATGCGTGCGTGTGGGCAGTTCCAACAACCAATATTCAATTTATAACTTGATATATTCATTTTATACTGGTAAATTGTTGAAGTGCACTTTCTATCAAGTCATTAAATTGATTTATGATAAAATAATGAAAATTAAATTCAATAAAATAACATTTATGTACCATAACATTATTTATTGACCACCACTATTTTTCGTATTTTCCTTTCTAAACAAGTCACTCTCAAATCATATATAGAAAAAAGAAATATTTTGAAATCTCTAATTGGGTTGTATCTGTGTCTATCCACAGCTCATGCTTACCTAGAAAGATAAGCTGATCATGTTGTATTTTTTTACTACGTTTTTATTAGCTTGCTTTCTTGTTTGTTGGTTTGTTTGTTTGTCCAGTACAAGTCTTGCAATCGATTTGTATCCAACTTTCCGAGTAGCTAGACATTTGAAACTTTTTGAATAGCTCAGAACACGATGACAATGCATTATTTTAATACGTTTAGCCATCTTTCAGCAGAATTTAATTCGTTTTCAGCAAATTTTCCTGTATGGTAAGTTAGTTCGGTAAAAAAAGTTATTTTATTTGTTTTGACAAGGCCCATATTTACAATCTTCATTTTGACAGGTTTCCAATTTATGATTTATGACAGAAAATTTAAAAACGTAGTATATTAAAAGTTGTTATTATCTTGCAATTATTTATTCTATTTTTTTTAATATATATGTGAATGATCTTTCAAATTGTTAAGCAAAATATGTAACATTTTAGAAACAATCAGATAGACTTGAGATCTGATGATGCCCGTAATGGGTGAAATATGACTTTATTTTCAAATTAACTAATTGTTAATTTTTACTCCCCTTATATTGATCCACAAACAAAATATCTTTGATTATATTTTTTGACTATTTTATCAGATAATCAACTCATCTTCCAATTTCACTGCTGATTTTCTATAGTATGCCTTATAATCTAATTTCTTATCTAACAATAACAAATCATTGCTTTTTATCGATGAGGAGACTAAAACAACTATGTTGCTGCCCGAGGAGTAATTATCAAGTTTTGATAAGACTGAAGTATAGTAGCATCCTAACAGGATATTTAGAGACGCCGTCGTAATCAAGGGACAACTTTAGAAACTTGAACTTCAAAGGTTTAATCTTTCCAGAACGTGTCAACTCTTATTCACCAAATTAGCATACATCAACATCAACTTAAGTTGCAGCCACGTGTGAAACTTATAAGAGGATTATAATCATCACGTGTGACTTGAACGAGGAATATAATTTTACAACACTTCACTCCTCAGTTCTGACACATCAACTCCTTTCGTTATTTTTTGGAATTATGGTCATGGTGTAAAAAATTGGAAATTTATGTTGTCCTGTGATATCATCTATAATTTTTAAACACAAATTATTTCGAGGTTAACATATACGTTGGTTACTTTTCCAATAAAGTATCCATATTAATATTGCAAGGCACACATGCCGATTTTAATAACGTTTAATGTAATAAATAGCTTGGTTTTCCGGTGAAATCCGCGTCACGAAGGGGATGAAGGGGGTGTGGTGTGTGGTGCATCGTAATGTTTACTCGCTAACAAATAGACATACTGCTTCAAGTAAACATTAGCAACAAGTAGACATTAATAACAAGTAACATACTGTTGCTTCAAGTAAACATCACGATGCACCACACCCCTGAAGATGCTTTCAGTAGTGGAAGCGTAACGTCGTACTTCATCCTCTTCACTACGCGGATTTCACCGGATAACCAAGCTGTTTATTACGTGTCTATACCCGCGCATGTCAGGATGGAGTTAGGGTGTTTCCATACGACTTGATCCAAATACGATCCCAGAATTTAGTGAATCTTATTGGAATCGGCATCGTATTTAATCCATTTTGATCTAGGTTTCCATAGACACTTTGCACCCAAAAACTGTATTCAACTTGTATTCAATCTGTAACGTAGTAACTGTAGGCATAATTTTGACCTATGTTAGCCCAGTCGGGATAAAGGCAAGATAGGGAGGAAGGTGGTTTCTTTCATACAGGCTTGTAGTACGTAAGATAACTGCGGTACGAATTTTTATTAAAACATTATAACTAACTAGATCGTTCTGAAAAACGAACATTTTTTTCTGTCTTCGTATTCACATATTTCCATGAGAGAAATCCGTTTTAGTCATGAGGTAAAATTTTTGGACTCCGTTTCTCTCTGTAGCTTAATTTTTGCAAACCAACTTATCTTAAAGTCTACTCGGGCGATTTGAATGAATTTTGTTGGGTAGGTCATATATATTAGCCCATTCTTAGTGCCATATAAGTTTTAACCTTCTGCACCCATTTGTTTCTCTTCCACATTCGGACAAAAATAAATTTATAATACCTTCAAAAGTACTAATCTAATTTTTATAAAATTTGAATGCTTCGTCGAAAGTACCATAGATATCCCCTGATTAATTTAACAGTCTGTACTCTTTAAATGTTGCTAAATTCTTTTACTTTAATTCATGCATAAACACAATTTTGACATATAGTTTGCCTTAAAAAACGAGGGAAAAATTAAATAAAATTGACAATAATAGGTTGATAAAGCATAAAATCATTAAACTATACGAAATCGCGAAACTATACGGACGCGAGGAAGCTATGTGCCACACCAATTGGTCGACTATTTTTATTACACTACTCCATTTGTTGGAGTTCATTATTAATAACGTAAATTTTGTTTTTAAATTCTAAAAAAAAGTAAAGAGGTTAGTAGTTAAACGTAATGGTTATGTCGCTGTAAATGGCACATATCCTATTCCATACACAAGAGCTCGCAACATGCAATGCCTTTGGCCTTTATCGTGAATGAGAATTAAATCAGTTTATGAATGGGAACAAAATTATCATTACACACATTAAAAAAAACTACTTCCTTAATTCATTTATTCATTCATAATTTCCCTTTTAATTAATCTTTCCCTTCTTATAATGTTTTTAAATAGTCAACCTACTGATCCACTAAATGGTATAAAAAAAAACTTTTATCATATTCTATAACTTTTCATTGATAAAAAAAAGGATTATTCTCCATTAAATGTTTAAAAATAAATTCATGAATAAAAATCTAAAATAGAATTGTTTTTAATGAAATTTAAAATTACATTCCGGTTTTAATTAGAGTTTAAAATTAAATTATGTTTAATATTGGGCAAATTGAAGATAGAAGTACTACTGCCAAGAGAATTTCTATAGAAAGCTTTAAAGAGCTTTGAATTGTAGAAACGCTTTACTAAAAGGAAATTAACTCAGTGAAGCGTGAAAAGCGTGCTACCCTTTGATAGAAAACTTGATTAATTTTATAATTGATATTCTGTGGGTCTTAATTATATAAATAAAAACTTTAAAGAAGTTTTAAACTTTTTTTTGTTCATATAAATACTGTTATTAAGATCTAATTTGTCTAAATTTTCTTTAAAAGATTAATTCATCAAGGAAAACTTATTCTTATAGAGACAGTATTTAGCATAGCTCTGTTTTTTGCTGACAATTTAACCCAGTAATGAAGGGAAAAGGTATGTTTTGTTATTTACGACCCATTATTGTCTAATTTATTTAATGTTTTCCATCCTTTTATTGAAAATATAAAAAAAAATAAAAATTAATAAATAAAAAAAAATAATAATAATAATAAACCATTTATTACCCTATTTTTTTTTTTTTTTTTTTTAAATATTTATTAAAAATATAAGGGTCCTTGGCTTTTGCATACGGACCCTAAAAAAAAAAACATGAATAAACAGATCAAATTAGCAATATTTAATTTGTGCATGGTTGAAATTAATATTGCAATATCCGACAATTTCTTTCGACAAAACATCCAAAGTTCCTAAAAATCAGTTGAGTACTTAAGATATAGGTGTTTTAAATAAAACACCTATATCACAGTAAATTTTTGTGCACATGTGGAAGAGAAATCAATAGATGCAGCATGTTGAAAAATTATTTATGAGACCAAGGATGGGAATAATTAATGATGGACTTAATTAAAGAAGGGATACAAATTAAACATGACGGACAATGAGACAAGAGACCAAAAATTTTTCCTGATATCTCAAACTGATATCTGTCAAGAATATTTTTAATTGAGAGGTATTTTTATTGAGAGGTTCTTCAGAACGACCACATAACATAGCTTCCGTTACCTCCGGTAAGCTTCTTATGGTAAATTTTTCAATAACAAAATATTCAATAATAATTAAATGTAATTACGAAAAATGGAAAGAACTAACAGATGGAAAACACTTGCTCAAGTAATTATGTACTCGTATATGTGGAAGTTTAGTACGTGTTATATCTGACTGATTTTTTTCGTTTAAATTAAGACAATTTCCTCAGCATATATTGTGTGTTCTTGTTTGTCAATAAAATGGCGAAAATATAAGGGTCCTTGGCTTTTGCATACGGAGTGTTTATAAAAAACATGAATAAACAGATCAAATTAGCAATATTTAATTTGTGCATGGTTGAAATTAATATTGCAATATCCGACAATTTCTTTCGACAAAACATCCAAAGTTCCTAAAAATCAGTTGAGTACTTAAGATATAGGTGTTTTAAATAAAACACCTATATCACAGTAAATTTTTGTGCACATGTGGAAGAGAAATCAATAGATGCAGCATGTTGAAAAATTATTTATGAGACCAAGGATGGGAATAATTAATGATGGACTTAATTAAAGGAGGGATAAAAATTAAAAATTACGGACAATGAGACAAGGGACCAAAAAATTTTCCTGATATCTCAAACTGATATCTGTCAAGAATATTTTTAATTGAGAGGTATTTTTATTGAGAGGTTCTTCAGAACGACCACATAACATAGCTTCCGTTACCTCCGGTAAGCTTCTTATGGTAAATTTTTCAATAACAAAATATTCAATAATAATTAAATGTAATTACGAAAAATGGAAAGAACTAACAGATGGAAAACACTTGCTCAATTAATTATGTACTCGTATATGTGGAAGTTTAGTACGTGTTATATCTGACTGATTTTTTTCGTTTAAATTGAGACAATTTCCTCAGCATATATTGTGTGTTCTTGTTTGTCAATAAAATGGACTGGAGACTGACGCATAACTCTTCATAATTCACTTTTGTTCCTTTCTTAAGGTATTAGTAAAGATGAATTTTTGACTAGGGAATCTCTGGTCCTCTTTTGTCTTTTTAATCACTTAAAGTAGTAATCGATTTTGGGTTTAATAATGTTATTATTTTATTTTTAAATACTAACGCAAATCAATAAATATATTGTATATTTATATTTCTTTTCTTTTTCCCCCAACAATTAAAAATGTTAATTAGCTTGTTAAAATTATATGTTATTTAATGTTGACGACGATTCGTGTAATTTCAAAACCTCGTTTCATTTTAATTACGAAGCAATTTTTTATTTTGAGATACATAAAAAAGTAAAAAAAAAGAATAGCGAAGATGAATTTATAAAGAATAATTACCAAGCTGAAATTAAAAAAAGCACTCACGAGATAACACATAATTCATCCTTTTTCAATCTTCCTTACTTTTTTTTTTAATTTCAGATTCTCATTCTTTCCGGGCTCTGTCCTTTTTCCCTATCCTTCTTCCTTTTCCTAAAAAACTAGGTGTGTCTAACTCACTTTTTTGGCTCTATTTCTTTAGAAATCATTTTATTTTTTTAAAAATAAAGTTTTTTCTTTTTTACAATATATGTCCTTCCTTCCAAAAAATTTGGAAATTACAGCTTTATGTCTATATGTTTTCTGAACGCCCAATCATGTTTTGTTTAATCGATATTTTTATTTAATTTCTTGGTTGCTTGTTCAGTAAGTGTTGGTTTGCTTGTTTCAGTAAGTCTACATTTCTAAATCTAATGGCATCAATGAATGGATTGTAGTTAACTGTTTGGATTTTAATTTAACTAAATTAATTAATAATTATTTGAACTAACTTTATGGCGCAACTGTCTTTGGAGGGCCTAAGCCTGCCAAAGGGCTAAAATTGCTGCACCTGCAGCTATTTTATTGCTTCCTTACCACCAGGTAAGGACATTGTGATCTCTCGGTTGTAAGCAGATTGGTGGATCATATGCCGTTCGACGTCGGTCTCGCCTCGCTCGGACTCGAATTAGGAACCTGAATTAGTATTGTGTATGTGATGAAAACATGCATATAGTGGTGCACTTGGCGGTGTGGATTCTACCGGTGCTGTTGATTGAATGAGATGAGGTTGAGAATAGGTTAAGAGGTGAGTAAGGTGAGGTTATGAGGTGAAGGTGAGGTTAGGTTAGGTGTACACAGTAACATAGGGGAGGTGCGGGGACAGGCAATTACCCGACAGGGACAGGGTTTGATCCCCTCCAGTCTGTGCAAGCAGCGGCTGAGTTTCTTTTTCATTTTCCGGGGTGCTTTTACACCCGAAGACGCAGGCCACTTAGGTGGCCCCATTGAACAACCCTGGTTAGGAGCCAAACTCTTCACATCTTTGTGAAGTGTTTGGTCGTTAACCATGTCTTACCTTCGATTTGAGTTCAACCGAGAGTGTTGATCATGGTTTCCAGACCAAAACCTCGTGGGGCTACTTATTTATTTTTACAATTCTGGGTGAGCATTGAACCGGGGCCCGGTCCGGAAATTCAACCCAGAGCACAAGGTCAAGTGGGCACCCGTCAATCAACTGACCACGTCCGATGCTGCTTTACTTGACTGATTTTGGATCCATCTCTTTCTGTCTGTCTGTCGCTCAATTTTTGCGAACCAACATATCTTTAAAGCTTCTCGTTCGATATTAATGAATTTTGGATGGTAGGTCATAATTAGCCTATTGTTAGTCCCATATAAGTTCCAATCTTCTGCGCCCATTTGTTTCTCTTCCACAAGCTCACAAACAAACATACATTTATTTACACCTATATCTTCAAAAGCACCCATGTGCTTTTGATGAAATTTGGATGGTTTGTCGAAAGTAACCCGCAGATAGCTCCAGATTAATTTCAACTATCTCCGCTCTTTAAATATTGCTAAATATTGATAAGATAATTTACAAATCCAACAATTTTGATACATTCAACAACTGGCCGGTTTAAGCTGTTTCTAAAGCAGCTGTACAAATCCAACAATTTTGATACATTCAACAACTGGCCGGTTTCAGCTGTTCTAAAGCTGTTTCAGCTGTTCTAAAGCCTTCTTTAGATAATCTAGAGGTTACTGGATCGAGTTCGACCTTGAGGTTACAAGTTGTCCTTTTACACTTTTGAAGTTGATCCAGTAACCTCTAGATTATCTGAAGAAGGCTGCTTTAGAACAGCGGAAACCTTTCAATTGTTTCGATTACAATTTTTTGTGTGAAGGCATTGTTAGGTTATGGAGCTACACTTCAATTATGACGAGTCGCTATCACATCACGTTGGAGTAAAATACAGTCGAGGATCTGATTTATTCTTGAGATATTTAAGAACCAATTATCGAGATAAAATTGTGTTTTATTGCTCACCGTTTTGATTTTTAATTTACCCTGATAACATAAGCAAGTGTTTCTATTACACGGGATTAAATTATTTTTTCTTGTATCACGATAAATTTAGAACTTGTAAAATTTGCAACAAATTTTATCATAATAACTTTTAGAAGATTTTTTTTCAGATCCCTTCTTAAAGTTGCATTTCCTCTGGGTTATTTCTTTTTTTAAATGAGAAAGCGATGTGCTGGTTCAATAAAGTAGTTAGCTTTAACAACTGAAGAGGGAAGAGGTTGGGGGTATCTGTTATTAGCTTTGAGGCTTAATGTGATCGAATTTGCTTGTGGTGTATTTGATCGAGATTTTGTGGTTTTGATTGGTTTATAGTCAGATTTCAATTAACTAATGAAAGTGTTTATGTGTGTGGTTATTGTTTTGATTACTATAATTAGTCATTAATGACGAAGTAATGATGCATTGTTAAGTATTGATAGGATAATTTACTAACCCATCAAATCTTGTTTGTTCTAACCAGCATTATTTTCCGCAATACTTACTCGTAGCAGTTGATAATTATATTTATTTTTGACGAGTAACTTTTACTTCTATCGTATATGGGATGATAGAGGAGATTTTTTGCAGCATACACCTAGGTACTTATATTGTACAAGAGGGTTATTGACGTGGTAGGAATAGATAGAGCGGAAGGAAGGGAGAATGGAGTGCTCTCGATGCAAGGCTCAGGAGAGTCATGAGATACAGATGAGCAAGTCTTTGTCTCCCGCTAACCATTGTCTCACCCCTGGCTTTACTGTGTCAAGATTCTTTATTCACCAGAGTCAATCTATAAAATTCATGACGTCAGCACTCTTACTTCTCCTTCATAATCTACCTTATCTACCTTTCCTTCTATTGGTCCCTTCTTAACTTAATAATTTTCTGAGCTATGAATATATTACAATATTTTAAAAAGTTAAAAATAGTATTGACATGATCAAGTTCATTATTAGAATGAATAAAAACCTTTTGTCAGATTTCTCTTTTGATTTAAGATTTCTTAATGTTTGATTACATATACCGAGGCACCCCTAAAAAAGAGTATAAGTTAATGTTTGATTACTTAATTTATTTATTTTTGTTTTTATTACTTTTAATTTAAATCTAAATTGAGGTGGATTTTCTTAAGTTTTAAATCTTGGTCAACCCTCATCAATAAACATCTTTTATCCTTTTCCAATCTTTCCGTTGTCTTGCTACTTTTGTCTATGTTTCAACTCCTCATGATAGTTCCGTTATGCCCCATGACATTTGCGATATTCCTCTTTCTCTTTTTAGATTATGGGTCATTGAAGCATGTGTTTAGTCCATCTTGGGTATATAAATCTTGGGTTCTGGCGATGTGGCCGGCCAACTTCCATTTTCTTTCGATGACACTTGCATCCTGATCCTTTGAGCCTGATGTGCTTTGATACTTTGATTTTTTTTCTTCTTTACAGATTTTCAGCAAACTTCTCTCCATGCTGCCTTGTGCAACTCTGATTTTTTTTGTATATTTTTCTTAGAGAGGTCCCATGTTTCACAACTGTATACCATTATTAGGAAGACTTGTGTGTTCTATAGTTTCTGTTATAGTTTTATATCTACATTAGATCTAAATATATGTCTGTATTTTTGTAGCAGTGCCACATTCATATAATTCCTTATATTTTCCTTTATTTATTAGGTGGCCTAGATAAATAAAGCTGTTCACATTTTTTATTGTTTCTTTGCCTATGTTTAGTTTTCATTCTTTGAATGTCAGGTTGAAGGTCATGTTATTTATAATGTCCTTCCCTTATCTTCTATCTTATGTTATTTTTCTTACATTATTGTGTATTATTTAATACATCGTATATGCTCAAAAATATAAAGAAGCTAGGGAACAAAAAATGTCTTAATAAAAAAGGGAAACCCAACAAGAACACTTCTGTTAAAAAATAAGCCAAGTTTCGCGTAAAAAGTTGTGAGGTCATAGGTTCAGCCAAATCTCCCCCTATCCAAGTAAGTTCTACTAGGTCTAATTTATTCAGTACAAGTAAATGATGTTGTTTGTATGCCCCCTCCCCACCTCTATTTTCTCTGTCTTTCACATACTTAAACATTTTCTTTCCCAAATCACTCTTCACGTTTAAATTTAAAATCATTTTCTGACTTGGCAATTACGCAGAACGAGGATACACCGTTTTTTATACGGCACTGCATAATATTTCATTTTAAAAAATATTTTTATTTAAATCATTGGGAAAATATAAATTAAATAATAGTAAACTGTTTAACTTCTTTGCGCTGCGTATTTGATAAGTCAGAAAATGTCTTTAAATTTAAACATGTAGAGAGATTGGAGAGAAAATGCGAGTTTGGAGGGAAAGAGAATAGAGAGGGGGACAGACAAACAACATTATTTACTTGTACTGAATAAATTAGACAAAACTTACTTGGACAGGAGTAGACTTGGCTAAACCTAGGTAGTAAGGCCCTAGTACTTGAACCATAGGCGGGTTGGACGAACCCCTTGTTCGAACCTGGCAATTAGGCCATCTTTTAGGCCCATTTTACTAGCCCCATGGTAGAGAGTACATCATAACTCTGTACATTGTACCGCCGAAGCGAGTATGGTGTGATCATTAGTGAGCCATATAAATCAGAGCATCTCGGCGAGGGATTGAATCCACGACCTTGTGCCGCCCTTGATTCACTGATGGCCAAGCTAACGTGATAAGTAATTTAAACCACACGATCACGCTGGTTCTTGGCTGGCCAAACCTAAGATCTCACAACTTTTTACACGATACTTAGCTTATTTTTTTCTTAAGCGTTATTATTTAGATATCCATTTACCTGCCCAATGCTTCATAATTTATCTTCACGTTTTTCCTACCTTTGATCCCTGTTTCACCAACACTTGGACCATCTTTCTTATCTATTATTAATATTAATTTCTCTAACAGTTTCACTTTTGTTCATATTTTTCTTCTCTCTATGCTCGTCAACATTTCTTAGCTCATGGATTATTTCATGCCCGAATATTAGTGTGTTAATAGCTCCTATACGCTTTTCACCGATATTGAAGTATACAGAAAATCAAGTACGGTTGTCCTAGATGAATAAATAACGAAATCTCTACACGAACATGAAAATGTTAAACTACATCTAGGTAAGACGAATATTTCCACGAATGTTGCTGATGGTTTACAAGTGTAGGGGGAGAACGGTAAACGTCTGGATTTTCTTGTTTTCCTCTTAGCCGTCCTCCAAAGTATATAAAGCATAAGAACTCTATTACATTCGCAATAAATCATAAGTTATACCCAATCTCTTTTCCGAACATGAATTTATTTTTAAAACTATATTTCTACGTATTTGATATTTTCAATATTATGTTTTGCTTTACGTTTCAGGTAAATGTTTAAATTCTTATTTGAAGAGGAGGTTTCTCGCTCACTACAGATTGAAGCTTGAGTGAGTATTTTTAATCTAAGAATTTTATTAAAAATGTTTATTCATATAGTTGTTAAATTATAAAAATTGTACTAACAGAAAACTTTGAACATTTGAATTTGATTTTTTACGGCACTTTAAATTATGAATTTATAGAGAGAAACTCTTTATTTACAATAATAACAGCGATGCTAACCAATTAGAATGGGTTGCTAAACACACAGCGATCTATCGTGAGACATTACTTAAATAATATTATGTGCAATTAATTAAATAACATGGTCAAAGCAACTGTAATAAATTAGCAATTAAGTTAACCTTAAACAAAGAAAGGATCACACTGTCAAAACAAATTGATTTAAAGTAAAATAGGAAAAAAGTAATAGTTATTTACGCAACAAGGGAAAAGTATGTTTTCCTGCTCGACGTTAAGTTTTCTCCTGAGGCACCGCCGAAGAAGAAAACTTCATTAGCTCCCGAAGCCTTTGGCCGAGGGAGATAAATAAGTTAGCTCCCGAGGCTTGCCGAGGGAGATAATCCCGAGAGCAGAAATACTTCGATCCATGTTGCGTATTAAATTTTATCTACACCTAGTGCACCTTGGGTAATAGCTATTAAGTTTGTAGGTATAAAAGTTTTACGTACAAATTCACGTAATTTAAACACCTTAAACTGATATTTAGTTACTTGATTTATTAAAATGACAATTTTTATACTTAATATACGTTTTTAATTTAATTACGTTTAGTTTGTTTTTAGGGTTTTGTAGATACTTCTCAAAACCCTTATGCCGAGGGTGATGTGTCCGTCCGTCCGTCGCTCTTTGGTTCATAGGGCCCGAACCGTTCAAGCGAAAGTGCTGAAATTTGGAACCCTGGTGCAACTTTTTGACCCAACCAGAGGAAAAATATACAGAAGTCCATAATTAGATTTGCGCATGCGCAATTCAAAAAAATGTGGTAAACTCAAAAATTTACATTTTTTT
>KZ651201.1:312671-326278 GCA_001010745.2 Gerris buenoi
ATTTAAATACAATATAAACCATTTTCCCGGGAAAAATCCAGTTCCTGAGAAACTTCCTTTAAAATTCGATAGAGAGATGGTTTTGATTTCTCACCGTGGAGAAGTTATTTTTATGATATGTTTTGATAAAATTTTCAATATTATTTAAATGTACCTCGAAAAACTCGAAAACTAATTAACGGAAAACACTGGGCTTAGTAATTATGAACTTGTATACGTGAAGTACAATGTCTTATTTGATAAGTTAAAAGTTTAAGATTTTAGCCTTATTTAATATACGTTCCTTTCTAAACCCTTCTCACAGTAAAGCCTAGTCTACATTGGTAGAGTAAATGGTCGAGTGCACTTGCTTGCTTTTCAGCACAAGGGACGGTCGAGTAAAATGGTGTGCTGATTTTTGGTTGAGTGACTCTAAAGTCGTTCACACGTGCTTGAGATAGTAGCCTTAGTAAAGTGAGGTGTTTTCGTTTTTAGTTCTGAATAATCCTGCAATTATATATAGAAGAAGGTATCCAATGTTAGAACGGACGACGTAGGGTGGGGGGTCTACTCGCACTTCAGCGGTCGAGCTACACTACCACCGCACTCGCCCATTTACTCGACCAACTTTTATCCACTCTCATCGACCGTTTACTCTCCGTATCGTTCACATTGGGCTAGTAGCTTGTTAGAGTGCTACTCGACCGTTTACTCGACCAATGTAAACTAGGTTTAGTATAAGTCGTACCTCTTAGATACTTACTCCGCAAATCCGAGCCTATGGGCCCCCCTCTGAGTTATCTTGGACCGAAATTTCTTCATTTTGTGCTGGAGACATCCTTCAACATAGTGCTTTGCAATTCAGAAACACTCTATATGTATATATCAGCGTGTATAACAAAGAAAAAGGAGTAAAGGAGAAATCTACTCGTAGAAGAGGACTCGAGATGTGAAACTAGGTTACTATGGCTTGTCGTAAATCCCTCGGGTATCCAAATGTATGTTATCACCCCAATATGTGCTGTTGAGAAAGAACGAAGGGGAATAGTTGTAAAAGGACAAATACGAGTAGCTCGACCAGGGTATTGAGAAAGATTTGGGACTTAAGAGAACAAGAAAGATTTATTTGAATTGCCGGAAACATTGTATTCTTAACACTAGGGTTTGAAGATTTAGGGTAGACGACTTTTCTACATTTACGCGTCTCGCTTTGAAAATGTACAAAGCAAGATGTGTATATACAATTATATTCCTTATTTCTCTCTTACGTTAAATTTAGTGTAGCATACGACATAATACATTTTTACAACTATGCTCCTTCGTTTGAAGATTTACTTAGTGAGATGTTATGATACTAACTCCTTTATAAGGTTAAATTTAGGTAAAAATAATGATTTTGTTTTGCCTGAAATTAAAATGTACGTAAGTAGGATGTCTCTGTCATACTTTTCAAAATAAAAAGGTCAAGTGTATGCTAGCCAGCACACAGCGAAGGTCCGTAGGCAACACTGTATTATTTAGGTTGTGCCCTATTTATGGTGTTTTTTTAAAATACTAAAACGCTTACTTTGAACTATCCTATGGGTCTGATATTCTCAAAACACATAAACAAACTTCTGATTAAGTATTTTTTTTTGCCATTGAACTGGAAAACAGCCATATAAATACATCGAAAAGACCATAATTATAAATATCCGTATTTTGTCAATAAAAAATAAAATAATATTTTTTTCGAAATTTCCAAAAAGTGGTATCTTTACTCTTTTGGTCGAAGAATGTTCAGGATTTTTTTTCAGATTTTTTGCACTTCAGATAAGCTATATAAAATAAGGGGGGGGGNCTTCAAACTTGCCTACGCTCACCCTATAAAAGTTATAACCAAAGAATTATATATTTTTTTAATCAGCTCGACATACCCTTTAATATGATACCCGATGTCGAAAAAAAATTAAAAAAATTTAACCCTTAAGTTTTTTTACCCTAAATTTTTTGAATTTTTTTTTTTTTAAATCGCTATATTTTTAACATGTGTGGGTAGATACAAGACATATACATGCCAAATTTCAAAGTCATCAGACGAAAGGTGCAGCCGTGAGAGCATGCGACGGACGGTCGGACAGACAGACACACGCGCGAAAATATAAGGGTCCTTGGCTTTTGCCTACGGACCCTAAAAACAGTAGTGTGAGGTAAGCTGGCTTTGAATCTTAACTGTAAAACAATATCTACTGTGAGTAATTACCAATCAATCAAAGTTAATTAATTCAATACCAGTTTACACACTTAGATAATAATAATGTGCTATAGTTTACTAACTTTCCTACAGTTTACCAGGGATTTCACTTAGATAACATCTTCCCTCGAGCATTTATCATTCATGATTACAGTATAGCTTATAATTATCCCTTTGAATCAAACCCATACCATCAATATACGCACCAGCAACCGGATACCTAGGTACTTAACACTTAATGAAAATACGTTTTATCTGAAAATTATTTTCATTTGATTATGAATCTATAATTTAATTATTGGATGTAAAGCAGCCCCTACACGATCAAGCTGCTTGATCAAAACAGCGCGTCAATCAATAGTGTCAAGCATGATTGATAGTGTAGGAACCCGTTTGATGCTTGAGTCAAGCCTTGACGGAGATTGATGGAAAGTTTGAATGAGTCAAGTGGCTTGACGGAGCGCTTGATAGTCTAGAGCAATTTTGATCAAGCATTCCGTCAATCTCATGCTTGACACCCCAAATCCTGATTCGAAACCATGGTATCTACACAATACTGATTCACTACAGTCCAGGAGGAGCAGTTCACTAGTCGAAACCATGGTATCTACACAATACTGATTCACTACAGTCCAGGAGGAGTTCACTAGTCGAAAACTCCGTTACAAATGAGTGTTGATGAAAAGATTGATGGGATGCTTGATGCGCCCCAAGGTGGCTTGAAGGTCGTGTCAATAAGCTTGACCTGATGTTTTGATCTAACGCCTTGATCGTGTAGGGGCTACTTAAGTATTGTGCTTTGAAGCACACTTTTTGTGGTTTATTACAATGCTAGAGTGCTAAATAGTTCTAATATGGTTTAAGCCTATTTTAAAACCTCAGTATATATCCAATGCTGCTACAAATTGGTGTTTTATAGATACATTTTGTTGTATCCACTTATTAATTTTTTTACTCAAGCACTTGTAACATAGTGTTTAATTTTTTTGTCAAGTGCTACTATCTTGTTTTTTGTCAAGTGGGGATAGGTCCAAAAAAAGAAAGTGGAATAAATCGTTAACGTTTATAAATTTTAAGTGTTTAGAATATTGGGTTGTTAGGGGTTTTGTAAAGATTAGGAGCTGAAGAGGTTTACAAACTGCTGGTCTCAAGGTGTTAAAATTTATCACCTCTCTCAGTTTTTTTTTTGTTTAGGAGGGTACTTTGGCGTATTTCAGAGTTTTAAGTCAAGGCCTCAGCACATAGCGGCTCCGGGTTTGCCTTTATCCCAGGGTACTTGCGAGGCACTCGACTAACGCTTATCTTGAGTACTTTATACCTTCAGCTTCTTTTCTTTATATCCCCGAGCCCGTTTTTCTCTTCATAAGCATGCCAAAATAAATTACGGTTTATTCAAGCTCCTCATTTGTCACATTTAGATTAAATGAGGCACAGGAATAAAACGAAGAGAGCGGACTGTATTTTAAATCAGGGTTTGAAGCTTAACGTTGCGGTATAATGTTAATATACTTTTTTGAAAGGATATGTTTTTAAAGGATAAGTGTTAAGTTGTACGTTAAAGGCTTAAAGTAAATTAATTTTGTTATTCCTTAGCACTAAAATTGGAAAACATTCACAATAATGGAGATAACATTTTTTTGACAGTCACTGTACTATGAGCGATCAAAGTATATCCATATGTCACTAAAAATGAAAGCATGGGACGCTATCAAACTATCAATAGCTTTAGTCATTTATTGATAGCAGCCAATGCTTTTATCTTTAGTGACATACGGATATACTTAATACTTAGGTCGCTCGTAGTACTGTGGATGTTAGTAATTAGTTTTTCCTTTTTAGTACATGTTTTGTAAAAGCTTGTTCTTATTATAATAATTCTTAACCTGCACTTACTGAAAATTAAACTCCATATATTTTTAATAAATCTTTTAACAATATTGTAGATGACAAAATGAAAATGTCTGCCAATTGGTGAGGTACATAGCTTCCTCGCATCCTTTTTCGTATACTTCGTATACTACCATCTAAATTTAAATAAAATCGGTCGAGTAGTTTTTAAGGTATGTTTACTCATAAAATTTACCGCAGACCAGACAGACACAGAACCATAATTTTCTGTCATGGAATTTTTAAAATTGGAGACCTAAAATATGTTAGCTATGATGAACATAGCTTCCGGTGCGTAGGCTTCCGCGGGTAGGCTCGTAATCAACAGCTTGGTTCTCCGTAGAAATCCGCGTCACGAAGGGAATGAAGTCCGACGATTCGCCTCCACTACTGAAAGCATCTTCAGGGGTGTAGTGCATCGTGATCTTTACTTGAAGCAACAACAAGACATACTGACGACTGGAGTGAAGGATGGCGTATTTATAGTTGCTTTCTGGAACGTAGATTATACCTGGATTCCCCGGGAGTTCCTTGGGTCAGGTTTATCCTTTGTCGGGATGACGCACTCGGGCAGGTGTCGCCTTTGTCGGTGTTCCTTTGTAAAGTGGGTGATGTTTGAAGTCGGGAAGTGACCGCCGCGCCGCTTCTTGATTTCTCCTTGGTACAGGTGCATGCTCTCTGTTTAAATTTTCCGGTTGTTTCTCGATCTCGATAGCCTCCCTTACTACCCTGTTGTGATACCTGTTGACCAAAGCAAGTACTCGTGCCTTCAAATTTAACCAGTTCTTAGAAGACTTCGAAGACAGAACCCTCGTTCTGAAGACCGGGAGTGAATCCGAAAAAAACGACCAAAATCACCGTCATAAAATCACCGTCACGCAAAATCACCTTACACGGTTTACCCCGACTTACACGGTTATCGTTTGGTCGCACCTATCGCGTACGTTCATGGTATTACTATATCGATGTATTATTGATGGTCTATAATATGGTTATCTCATCTGAAACTGGCTGTATCCGCGTTCTCGCAGCCATTTATTAGTATCACAGGATAATGTAAGGAAAGATCTTTGTGTTATCCTCGATCTTTATCATCTATAAAGATGGCTTCCAGTGTTCAGTAGTAGAATATTAACATTGAAATTTTAATAGTTTGTGATATACAAATTTAATACATAATTTTCTTAAGGCCCACATACACGATCAAACTTACTTGACAAACTTGGCTTGACAAGTTGAAATTTGAGAGTTTGATGGCTTGATGTGGTGTAAACTGGGCATCAAACTTATTTGACAAACTTTTGATCAAACTTGCTTGTCAAACTAGTTTGACTTTGTATGGGGGCTTTTATGATTTAACGGTGGAATAACCCGTACTAATTTGACAAATAAAATCTTTGTTTTTTCTTGTTCGTAGTACGAAAAAAACAAAATAATAATAATAATAAAATAAGTTATTACTATATGAATAAGTTAAATTATTAGTATGATAATATATTATTTAATAAAAATGCAATAAGACATTAGATCGATATTGTAAAACTACAAGATGAATGAATGAGGTTCCTTCAGTCTGCTAACCTTGTACTATATTTTCCATTGTGTAGCTGTAGGTAAATAGGGATCGACAGTGAAGCACCCTTGATATTGACGCACCTCACGTTCCTACACGTGAGATGCTTCAGCTTAACTTCGTGCCAACTTCTTTCTCTATTCCTTATACTTAACTTAATGTTGACTTGCGGTGTGTAAATTTAATAAACTGTATTTTAAGTCTCTCTAATAGTGAAGCACTTCAAGAGATGTACAAAACCTATTGGTTATTTCAAAACCATATAAGTTTATTTGACGTCGTGAATTGAGCAAGTCTCTGGCCACTTTAATAACTAATAATATCGTGTTCAATAAGATTTAGTAACTTTTAAATCCTTATTTACTTTTTACTTACCCCTATAAGGCATTTAAATTTAATATTTATTTTATTATATTATTGTTTTAAGCTTAGATATTTAGCTTATAGAGTAAATAATTCTTGAAACGAGCTTTCAATAATCTTTTTCAACCAATTATGCAATGTGTGTTTGTGTGGGAAACGTGCGACGATAACTTGCACTGTATAAAAGTTGACTGATTTTTTATTAAATTTAGTAGTAGTAGTAGTCTAGTACTTCCTACTAGAGATTGATGGAAAGTTTGAATGAGTCAAATGGCTTGACGGAGCGCTTGATAGTCTAGAGCAATTTTGATCAAGCATTCCGTCAATCTCATGCTTGACACCCCAAATCCTGATTCGAAACCATGGTATCTACACAATACTGATTCACTACAGTCCAGGAGGAGTTCACTAGTCGAAAACTCCGTTACAAATGAGTGTTGATGAAAAGATTGATGGGATGCTTGATGCGCCCCAAGGTGNGACACGGATCGGATCCACTAAAATCGGACCCTAGCAATGAGTAGGGGAAGAGTGCCCCATATGGGGTGTCCCTCGCCCTGCACCGTCCGTGATTCATAGATTTAATTCAGAATATCATGGCACGGGATCGAACCCACGACCTCGAGTTGCCTCGGCTTATTGGTAGCTGAGTGAGAGCGCCTTAAGACCCTCGGTCACGCTGGCTCCCCCTTGGTTAAATTTAGTACACATGTTCATTTTTCCAATGGTCAAGAGTTCGTTGAACAAAATTATCCGTCCAAGCGATCAAGCGTAATACTCGCGAGAATATTTTAAATCGGAATTGTAAGAAGGGGAAAAATTCTAAATTTATCTATTCGATGATTTAAATTTTTTACAATATTCTGTAAAACCAAAAATGACATCTTTGCGAAGTGTTAAAGATCAGTAAAACTATTAAAGCGAACCTAAATGTTTAAAATAGAGAAAACAACGTTTTCTCCTTGTGTAACGTATCGATTTTATTAAAACTTCACTTTAATCATCTACTAGTTTCCTATGTAATTGGAGAATGTAATATCGTATAGATTCTCTATACTTTGTTTAACCAATCTAATCTCCCTGCACGACAATAAATTCATCTCTCATTATTTTGACGGTATCACACGATAGGAATGGAACGATATTTTCAAGTCTAGAAAATTGATAAGTGGAGCTCGTGGTAGGGCATGTTAATTGATTTTCAAGGCTGGGTGATTGTGATCCGATGGAAACTTGGTGTCAGGCTGTTGTTTTCATGTTATCCCATTGGTTCCATCCATCAACCGGTTTGAGGTTCCACCGATCTGGCACCGGTGGATTTGAATAATTAATGTAACGAAGCTCAACTTGGTTCCTCCATCTAAACTTTCATTCCTTTTTTGGCTACGAATAACATTGCTTATTATTTCAACGAATTGAATCATTTCAGTAGAACAAGAGATTACTTGCTGCAGTGATTTCGGTTTCTATTATCGAATACAGGACAGGTAAACACTTCTGACCACCATTATATAATGTATACCGTGTAAGGTATATTTTAACTACAAATGTCTAATACCATAATTAGTCTCGACAACAAGGTTCACAAACGTAGGACTGTGCTAAGTGGAATCATACTCATTAGTAATAATCTTCTTCACTCGGTAGCGTCACAGGAAAGCAGTTTAATCTTATTTCTTGGTAAGCCAATTATATCGAGCCTTCATGGTACTTTGATTTTTCACTGTAGATATAATATATATTTATTTGAGTGTGTATAAATATAACTTTTCCTTTGTTATTTTCTTCTATAACAATAACTAAATTATTTTTCTCTAAAAAAAAAAATCCTAGTATAATTATTTTTTCTAGTTTTTAATTACGTCTAAATTTGAAAGCAATATGTTAAGTAGGAAAAATACAGTTACTTAGTTATATTATTTTGAACGAGCAATTTTATTATAACTTGTAATTAAGTTGTCTGATCAAAATGACCAATCTATTTGTTTTGTCGGCTGTTAGTTCACGTCTCAAAAATCCAAGTCCATTTTTTCTAGGCCATAAAAACAAAAATGCAGCTGCCTAATCTGTGGTGCTTACAGATAATATATTCAGTGACAATTTTTTTTTTTTTTTTTTTTTTTTTTTTTTTTTTTTAAATCTCTGTCTGTCGTCTGTAAAGAAGCGTGGAGCCTACTAAAACTACTGGGCTGAAAACTTGAAGTCTCGGGGATCTAGGACCGAGATTATATGAGAAAATTAGTCTGAAGTTAGCGATTGATTCTATTAATTCCCACCTATATTCACTTTTGTTCAATCCGTTAATGAAGTGTACAAGTCAATGTTTTATTATTAAAAAGTTTAAAATAATAATTTCGTATTTTCTTTCTCTTAATATTTTCTTAAGTTATATATTTAAGACTAAAATAGAGCATGTACCCATATTAATTAAATTAAATTTGATTTGATTACTTAACGCTTTACAACTACGATGAGGTACTTTAGAAAAAAAAACCGGAGTTCGTTTTCGAATCTGTACGAAAGTGACAGCTTTATTTTGTTAATTTAGATATTTTTAGGTCGGGTATTCCATTGAAGTAATGGTCAACGTGTAAACTTTAGAGACACTTCTTTCTATGTATGAATGTATATATAGGTTTGATGTGGTGTTGTCCTATTAGGTATTGCTTCTTCTTCTTCCCTTTCCCGTTTCGCTTTCATAATTCTCGTATGGCCAAACTATTGATATTGAGCATTTGTTAGTTAACTTGGTGCGCAGGCTTCCGCGGGTAGACTCGTTATAAACAGCTTGGTTTTCCACTGAAATGAGTCACGAAGAATTTCTGACGTGGAAGCATCTTCAGGGTTGTGGTGCATCGTGATGTTGATTCGAAGCAAATCAGTTTATCTTGTGTTCAACATCAGAGTCAACGTCACGTCAACGTTGTGTTCAAGATTGAGTCAACATCAAGATGCACCACAGTAGTGGAAGCAACGTCGAACTTCAAATCCTCCGTGACAAGGATTTCACCAGAAACCAAAGCTGTTTACATTTGTTAGTTGTTATGTTTCGCTTAATTTTACCCAGACTTCTCCTTACTCAGTCTTCCTGGTCCTTCACACTATACCATTCTCAGGTACCGCATCTGCGTACAATGAATTTGGCTTTATCCTTTAGTTTTTTTTTTCTAAAACATATGTCAAAGGAAGTGTAGCACTGTCTTGAATATTCTCATTTCTATTCTGCCACTTCTTTCAGCTTTACTTATGTAACTCCGGTTGAAAACATTAAATAGTCTGCAACATTTTTGGAATTCTTGACTGCAGTTCTTCTTTATTTTCCCCCTTCTAATTGCATCTAAACGATAAGTAATAAAGTATTTGTTAAAAAAAAGTCAATAAATAGAAAATTATCAACGAATCCAGATTCAGCATATAGAAGAAAGCATTAAAAAAGTCTCTATTAAAAGGAAATGTAGAATACAGCGTTGTCCTTAAGTATTTTTGATTTTCTCCTCCAAAAATTTGACCAAGCCTGTGAATTTTTTTATCGAAAAATTTTAAAGAAGTAAGAGTTCGATAATAATTGTGAAAAATTATAAAACGTACATTATGTACTATTTGAACCCTAAGTACTTAATATACACAAGTTATTCCATAATTGCGTTCCTGGCATCTCTGGCGTAGCACTAATCGATGGCAAAAGTGTACATAAAACAACTGCTGCACTCTTATAGAGCTTTCCAACTATATGCATTAAGAAGGGTGCGTAGTGTACTTTGACTTTTGTACCCGGTATCCCAGTGTACCAGTACCAGTATACAATTCAAATTTCGAAATCTCATGTTGACAGGAGACCTACCTTCCTCTTGCTTTGATGCTCAAGTGCACAAATTTTCATCAAGTTTCGAATAGAACTGTAAATCAGTATAAAAGATGAACGTACTACGTACATACATACACTCGATATTTAGAGATAAAAGAAATATATAATGTGAATATTTTAAAGTTAATTGCTGTTCCTATTTGAGGTAATATTTGTCTCGTGAAAGGTGGTTGATAACTATTTTGTTTTAGCGAGTTTTCGAAGAAAATTAAGCTATTGCAATGGCTTCAAAATTTTTTCATGGAAATCCGTTTCACACCATTCTGAATCGATTCCTAAAATTTAACACTTTTTTTTATGTATGTATGTATATATGTATATATGTATATATGTATATATGTATGTATATATGTATATATGTGTCACTCCAGATGATATCTCCCGTTAGGATTCACTTAAAAATTTCAAACAAATTTTAAAATGTCAATGATAGCAAAAGAAAGGATGAGTTCGTTGGCCAGAATTTTTGGAGTTCATTTAGGGTCAAAAATGGCATAAAACACGTTTTTTTCTATTTTACCCCCCTTTGAAATGAAATTATGATAGAATTGTACATAACAACAATTACTGTACTTTTAAAGAGCTTTCCAACGATGTGCATGTTGAAGTGAAAATACTATTTGACTTTTGTACCCCGTACCTGTGTGTACCAATTTTTTTTTTCACCCATCCAAATTCTAAACCAAAATTTCCTACATTATTATAAGGCAATAATACGCAGATTTCTTTGAAAATTCGCTCATTAAGTCATGGTGCATGACTGGATTTTTTTTTATTTTGAAGCGAAAAATTATTGTCGTTTCCTCTCATATATTTGAAGTTTTGTGAATTTGAGGTTATAATCTTTCGAAAGTTTTATGAATGAAAAAAGGCTTAACTTTGCATAATTCCATTCCTCTTGGAGTTTTAGGTCTTCCAAGTAGTTAAAAACAGTCATTTTGCGCTTATTCAAAAGTAAAA
This sequence comes from Gerris buenoi, assembly GCA_001010745.2. Taxonomy (NCBI): domain Eukaryota; kingdom Metazoa; phylum Arthropoda; class Insecta; order Hemiptera; family Gerridae; genus Gerris; species Gerris buenoi. The sequence goes on from KZ651201.1 coordinate 323,532, forward strand.
TGTTGAGTAAAGTTTTTTTTTTCAGTGGTTTAAAACTTTATGTCGTTTTGGGTTAATAGCTATCATATTCTGGAAGAAACTAGTTAAAATATCATCATAAACAAGTAGATTTGTTCATATTAAGGAATCATTTATTTGTGTTTGGTGGGAAGATGTTTCTTGATTATCACTGGCTAAATTTGTTGATAAATGCCAACATAAAAAAAATATTTATATTTTTGACTTCTTTCAGGCAAGAAGCACTAAACAAAGTTTTTTAAATTTAAAATTGTTGAATATATCCACTTAACAGTTTTTAAGAATACCTTAAGAAGTTTTTGTAGTATATTTGCGACTTTACATTAGAAGCGAGGCAATCAAATAGGATATTTTACCACATAAGCTGTGATGATCTTTAAAAGGGATGAGAAATTGCAGATCTCTGTACGGCTCCCATTGAAAATTTAAATCCCTTTTTTTACTTTCTCATGTAGAGAGAAAGTATTGTGAGAATTTGACGAATTTACACGTTTAGAGGTTGTCTGAGTCCGACAAAGTGTTTTATTTTTATTTTTNATGACCATATGGGCTTAATTATTGTGTTATATATGAGTAATTTGTTATGTGTGCTGAGTTTAGATGTATGGTGTAGAAGTCTGTGTAAAAGTTTGTAGCGTCGGTTGCAGTCTTGTCGTTTAAGTTTTGTGTGGTGTGCCCAGGTCAAACGCCGGTCGAGGTTTACGCCAAGGTAGCGGACGGAACTAGAATGAGGGATAGCAATTTGGTTCAGGGTTACTGGCTCACAAATGCCATGTCTCAAACTAAACGTTACATGGACACTTTTGGTTTCATTAATTTTGATTCTCCACTTCTTGAGCCAAGTTTCAAGAAGTAAGAGGTGTTCCAGAACTTGATCAGATGCTATTCTAGGAGACTTTAGGATTAGGTAGTAAGTGAAAGGAAGGATGCCCTTAAGCTTCCAAAATTTCAAAACAGATATCTATTTTAGACATCCGTGAAAATGAAGGAGGTCCAGTGTAACGAAATGAAAAGGTCCAAGGTAACAACAGCTACCTATGTAATCGTTCTGAAGAACAAAAACATTTTTGTCTCCGATTACAAAACTTCCGAGACAGTTATCTGTTTCAGGCATCAGGGGACATTTTTGGGTCCATGTCTTTCTCTCTGTCTTTCTGTCACTCCAACTTATCTTTAAAACTACTCGTCCGATTTTAATAAAATTTAAATGGTAGGTCGTAATTGGCCCATTGTTGGTTTCATATACGATTTCACCTTTCTTTTTTCTTCCTCTTTTGCCCAAAAAAACATTTATTTACACCTACATCTTCAATAGTACTCTTCTGGTATTTATGATATTTTGATAATTTGTCGAAAGTAGTCCGCACCGAGATTAATTTCATCTGTATTCAACCGATTTTTATGAAATTTTAATGGTTTGTTGAATGTAGCCTGGAGATAGCACCAGGTTAATTTTAACCTTCTGGCCCACTTGTTTCTCTTTCACATGTCCAAAAAAAAAAAAATACATTTATTTAACTCTATATCTCGAAAATAACTTTTCTGATTTCTAAGAAATTCGGATGGTTTGTCATATAAAACTCGCTGATGGCTCATTATTTATTTTAATGCCTTCGCTCTTTAAATTTTCTTTTGAAAATTATACTTTAATTTGTGAAAATAATAAAACAAACAGTTTTGACGGATTTTGAAAAGTCTGCAAATTAAGGCCCGTTTACTCTTTGATTAGTGCAAGTGTTTAGTAAAATCACTAAATCCGTCTGGAGACGATGTGTTTAGTGTAAGTGTTTAGTAATTTTGCGAGTGAACTGTTAACTGTTTAGTAGACTTGCCCTGTTTAGTGGATCTGCGAGTAGGCCTCCCCTCTCCAACCTAGATGAAAGTGTTTTTTTATTTTGTTATTATAAAATTTAAAAGTAAAAATGTTAAATTGATTGGTCAAAAAACTGTCACAATGTGTCAAAAATCAACAAAACACTACCCCTCCCACAAAAATAAATAAATAAATAAATGTTCAATAAAATATAAAATTTTCCTCAAAATAAAATGAAATCCTAATCACTTGCACTAAACACTAATACTAAACACTCACACTAAACACTTGCAAAATTTAGTAAACACTCGCACTAATCACATGCACTAGCACTCGCACTAATCAAAGTGTAAACGGGCCTTTAGTGTAGGCCATAGCTTTCTATAGCGTTCTATAATATACTTAAATTATGTTATGCTTTTACAAACTATTATTATCTAATTTATTTAATATTTTCTCTCCTTTTATTATAAATCGTTCAAAATTTAGTTGTCAATTTAACAAAATTAAAGGCCCGTTTACACTTTGATTAGTGCGAGTGTTTAGTGCAAGTGTTTAGTAAAACCACTAAAGGCCCGTTTACACTTTGATTAGTGCGAGTGTTTAGTGCAAGTGTTTAGTGATTAGTGCTTAGTAATTAGTGCAAGTGATTAGGATGTCGTTTTATTTTGAGGAAAATTTTATATTTTATTGAACATTTATTTTTTTGTGGGAGGGGTAGTGTTTTGTTGATTTTTTACACATTGTGACAGTTTTTGGACCAATCAATTAAACATTTTTACTTTTAAATTGTATAATTACAAAATAAAAAAACCCTGACATCTAGGTTGGAGAGGGGAGACCTACTCGCAGATCCACTAAACAGTGCAAGTCTACTAAACAGTTAACAGTTCACTCGCAAAATTACTAAACACTA
>KZ651201.1:360354-406767 GCA_001010745.2 Gerris buenoi
CTAAAAAGAACGTTAAAAAATCAAAATGGTGGAGAGCGGCCATGTCCCGCCAATTATGGTGGACAGTATGATTTAAATGATCCTGAGTACAGAATTAGTTAGTAGACCAAAAATAATATGGATGTTATTTTCACACTTGATACGTTAGTTATTCAAATATTACTAAAAATCAACGTGGTCACCCTTCAAGGGACAAACTAACATCAACTTAATTTTTGGTCTACTAACTAATTCTGTACTCAGGATGCTGAAAATCACATTGTCCACCATAGTTGGTGAGACATGGCTGCTCTCCACCGGTTTGTTTTTTTCAAACGCCTATTGCCGAGCTATGTCCTACAGACGAACTAAGCCGACCAAATATTCTTAAATGGCACTAAAAGATTGACTTGTATACAAAATTCTAGCTTGATGTTAGTCAGACACTTTTTTGCACGCTCCTGGACTCTGGACTATGTGTACATTAATCATGTTTTGGCGCATATGGAATAGAAAAAAATGGGCGCAGAAGTTTGAAACCTATCCATATAGGTAACAATGGGCTAATTATGGCCATTCAACAAAATTACATTTAAATCAAAAGATTAGTTTTTAAGATGTTTGTTCACCATAAATTAGCGACAGATATTGTATTTATATTGGTAAAATTAACATTGTTTCAATTCGTATATCAGAAAGAACATATTTCGTTGTTTATTTTATAGCAAGGCTCTAAAAGAAGGGGTTATTATTAAGGGCTTATTATTAATAAAAGCTAGGGTCCATTATTTGGGGTTATCACAGCTATTCATACCTGATGCTACTTAAGATTACTACAATTTTGCATTCTAACTTACCGAACACAAAGGAAGCAATGTGTACAAGTTTCCATCTTCACCGCCCATTATTTTATCTTCCATATGCACACAAATATAATTAATGTACACCTATATATCGTTAAAAGTACTCATTCATTTATTTGGATAGTAAAACGCATGTATGTAGATGGTTCCAATAATAAATAATAGTTTGTAAAAGCATAGCAAATACTTTTTAAAACACAAGGATGCTATGTACCACACTGATTGGTAGAATTTTTTATTCTGATATATACGTATATTTTTTATTTATTTTTTTTTGTAAAAGTAGTAAGCAAAACTGAAGGCAATATTATCAGTTGTAAAATATGCATTTATTTCCTTTCCATTATTGGATTATTTTGAGCTCATGTTAATTCTATCGATTATACACGAGGAATTAGAAGAAGGTTGATTGTGTGGGACGATTCTTTGACAATATTTGTTTTTAATCATCCTATAGAGACCATAGAAGCGACTTGAAACTATTTAATCTGTTTAACCTTGTTAAAGATACAAGTAAGACTATCTTGCTATTGGCTTAATCCAATGTTATTATTTCCAATTTACCGAAATTTCTACTTGAGAGGTTTAAACCTGTGTCTGCAATACATGTTTCTTGCTTTGAGTTACTGGATCGCTGAACTTGAGTTAATTTTTTGTCTTATTATTTGTGTTTGCGTTAAACTGGTTAGAGTATTTATTTTTATTATTATTATTTTTTTTTGTTTACTCCGCTGTTTCTTTGCTTTTACTTCCGCTTAAACGTTTTTTAGTCTGCTCTCTTCATTTCAGCGTCTTCATCCATAATTTATCAAATAATTTCTTCATAATAAATGGTTAACTTTTCAAAAAATTCAATTTATTAGGCATAGTAACGGCTAGGCTCAATAATCACCTTTCACTTCCTTTTTTACATTTTTAGAGGTCTAATTTGGTTAAATAATTTTCAAATTGGTTATGAAAATTGTTCAAATTGTTTAAAGAAAATCTCCCTTCAAATTGTGTATTACTCAAAATGCTTCCAAGGACTCCGACCTATCAATGTCTGAGAAAATCAGGTGTATCAGAGGCAATTTAAAAATCCAAGTCTTTAGCTCACTGTCCAAAATAATAAATATGCTTAAAATATTACCCGTATCGATGAGATTTCCTAATACAGTGGTAAGAAGTTTATTAAACAAAACTGGAATCTCATATATAATAAAAAATGATAATACCTAAATACGATTGTACTGTTAGTGACGTGAAGAAGAAAATTAAGAATTTGCGTCCAGCTTTCCATCGAAGAAGAGTGTTTTATCTCATAGAAAATAGGGAAATGGTTGCCTTTAAGTTCTTTTATTAGATATCGATCAGCCTGGATCGAAATTGTCAAAATTAAAATCTTCTTCGTCATTCGTGTAAAATTTCGAAATGGAGCTTCGTTGTCAGCAACCTATTGCTCGTAAAAATTGTTCTGAGATTCTTTACCACCCACGTACAATTCTTAAAGCAGTCACCAAATATGGCAGCCGCCGTGACTGTTTCTAAAGACATGATGCAGCAAAGTGAAGTTGCGTAGATGGAATCGTTTAAGACGCATGCTGCAAAGATGTGCAACAAAGCGCATACGACAGGGGTTGACAAATGCCGCATGCGATATTATTCTGTGGCACACCTAGAAATTTGAGACATTAAGATGAGATATGATAACCTGACTTAACTAGAACTAAACTGGGAGTTTATAGTTTTGAGAATTGTTGTGAAAACTATCTTGTAAACCCTTCATGGTTTGTCACCGAAACAGTTTTAAAAACTCATGGAAAACGAAGTAAATGTCGTTTAAGACTGGATTGTGTTAAAAATTAGATGTTACCATAAACTGATTTTTATGCCTTTGAGAAAATGTCATTCTATTCATTATGAGTGAGTATTAAAAATTGCATGTGGAACCAAATTATTTTATAATTATTACTACGTTTCCATAAAGGTCCCAAACTGTTTTGCAAACTGCTTTGGTTTTAAACCGAAAGTATTTCCCCAGTCTTGTCATAGTTAAGTCTGGTTATTATATCTCTACTCGTCATACCTTTTGCGCATGTCTCAATTCTGTTTTAAATTCAATACCCATTTTCCATGTTATTTTTTTCAAAAAAGTTTCAATGCAAAACTAAAAATTTGCTGTTGTGACCTTAAACTCAAAACATTTTGCAATTACCGTTTCCATAAGGTTTTGAATACCAAAACCATTTTCAAAACTCACGAAAACGTACTATATATTTCCTTGCAAGTAATCCTCTTCTTATAGATTCCAGATTTTATATTTCTTGAAGCAATGTTAATGTTGTGCCAGTAAAGAATGTAAATAAGTTGTACATTCAACACAAATCCATAATATGAAACTGGTTTCTTCCTAGAAACTCTATAGATATCGTTGTCCGCAGTTTCTTAATAAGAATTTTCTTATTAAGAGAAAATCCCTTTACAAGTTCTCTTTTGATCAAAGGAAATCCTTTTCCAACAAAATAGCTGACCTCAAAACATTTCTTAATAGAATTTGTAAAGATTTTCATACTTATAAAATAATATTCTAGATTCCGTGTTTGCAATTTTCTGAATACCAGATATATATTTTTTTAGTTTTTATTCATAATTATTATAATAGAATTAAGGTTGTTTAAGTTTAAAATTATAAATTATTAAAAATATTCTTCTGCTTATTGTTTATATCCCATAAGTAAATATTATAATAAATATGCCACAATAAATTAACTTTCCAATTTAACAAAAGAAACTCATATTGTTGTGAACAAAACAAGTAGTCTCTCCTCGTAACCAGTTTATTTTAAATAACAAAGCAGGTTTCAGCGTTATTAAGGCCCATCATCAGTGACAGAATCTCAGTGCCGGATTTAGGTTTTTTGAGGTCCTAGGCCAAATTTTACTGGTGGCCCCCCACATTGTTTTTTCACCTAGTTTTTATGAACTATAGAAGTTCTATGTTTGAAAATTTGACAAAACCGTTATGGTAAGTTAATATTCGTAGGCCTAACTTAACTAATGTCAAAAAGTATAATAAAATATATAATAAGTTGGAAGATTTTTTTAACTTTTTAAATACTTTTAATTTTGTTTTACGTACTACATAATATTAGGCTTGTTCCAACAACTAATCAAACTAGTCCCAAACTAGTCAAACTAGTCCCAAACTAGTTTCCAACTGTACGACGCATGCGCATTACCGAAAAACAGTCAATTGTGGCCCGATGCGCATGCGTCGGACAGTTCCAAACCAGTTTGAAGTGTGGTTGGAACAAACCTATTATGTATAGTTAGGTTTCAATAATCAAGCCGATAACACTCACAGTGTTTATTGAATTTTATATGTTTGTAGAACCTTTTTTAAAAACCTTATACGTATAAGATGTATAGTTCAGGAGATGGCGTGTAAATGAGTGTTTGACTAACAAAAAGTAATATTTTGGTGTCCGTAAAAAATAAGTGGTTGTTGGACCATAAGTTCGTATGCGGGATATAAGTTGGGTAGCTTAGCAATAGGCATTTGAAAAAAAAATAAAAAAAACATGGATAGAGGCCATGTCCCTGCCATTTTGGTGGACTATGTGATTTTCATGATCATGAGTACAAAATTTGTTAGGAGACCAAAAATCAAGTTGATGTTAGCTTGTCACTAGGTGACCACTCTTATTTGGAGTAGGTATGTATAATAATTGAATATCTAACCTATCAAGCGACAAGCTAAAATTAACTTGATATTTGATATGGAGGGCGATTCTGTAACTTTTTTTATATATATCCACAGTGACGTTATATATCAAGACTCGCTATATATCAAAGTGTTGTTATATAATCTTTAAAGTGATGCCAGCGCTGAATGTGGCCGTATACTGAACTGAGGATTGACAGCGATCTTTTTATTGGCCATTTTATAGTTATTTCAGTAAATTTTATTCAATCTTTGATGGATTTTAAAGGTGTATAAAAGTAAAAATAAAAAACCAGTTGATTTTTATTTCTTTAATCTTTAAAATCGTTTAATAAAATGATATAATTTAATAAGATAAGATCATTTAATAAAATAAAACAATTTAAAATTAATTTCTTTTATCTTTAAAATCGTTTAATAAAATGATATAATTTAATAAGATAAGATCATTTAATAAAATAAAACAATTTAAAATTAATTTCTTTTATCTTTAAAATCGTTTAATAAAATGATATAATTTAATAAGATAAGATCATTTAATAAAATAAAACAATTTAAAATTAATTTCTTTTATCTTTAAAATCGTTTAATAAAATGATATAATTTAATAAGATAAGATCTTTTAATAAAATAAAATAATTTAAAATTAATTTCTTTTATCTATAAAACTTACAATTTTAAAGGAGGTGTTTAATTTTAACAACTTTTGTCGAAGAAAATAGTTAAAAGTGTTAAATTGTTAAAATGTGTGTGTTGAAATAGTAAAAGTGAATGAAAACATCAATAATGGCGTCACTTTGTTTTGGTTTTTAGCATTTGATATATAACAACATAACCTGACGAATTATATCAACAACAATTTCGAGTTGCTATTTATCAATCCTTATATATCAATTTCTCCTTATATAATTCACTTGACAGGTTGCGCGGGCATCTTCATAACAACTTTTTGATATATATCAACATGAAAAGGGAGGTTTCAAAGTTACAGAATCGCCCTCCTAATCACTAACAGTATTCAGGATCATACTCAAATTCAAGAAATACTTCTTAGAATATACTGTGGCAAAGGCGCTGAGCGGCAAGCCATATCAATGTATTGCCCATATCTGCCTCTCCCCTTCAGCCTGCGGCCATAGGCCGCGGCCTAGTCGGCCCAGTGGAAAATCCGGCACTGCGGAATGTGAAAGCAGTAGTCGCTTAGGTTTAATCCACCGGGTTTATCATGGCTTATCACTAAAGTTCTTCCTTTGACTTTATGTTACTCTTGTTAAACCAAATCTCGAATATGCATTTCCAGTGTAGAATAACCTTTTTTAAGTTCGCTCAAATCAGATCGAAAGAATTCAGCGTTTATTGGTCAGAATTTGCTATCTTCGATTCTTCTATAATGGGATTTACTACTCGTACGAATCCCTTTCTATTGTCCTAGGTCTTAACACCTTATAGGATAGAAGAAAGGCTTTTGAAATTCTGTATCTATCCAAGGCTCTAATGTCTAATAGATGACTACTACTATTATGAGGTTAAGTCTCAGGTTATTGTCCTTCCTATAGGAAAACCTGCAGATTTGCTTACGTAAAGGAGTTATTAAATGTCAGCCCTCTCAGCTCTGCCTATCATATAATAAATTATTCCAATTCCACTGCAATAACACAATTTCTATTGCCAATCTGTCTAACCTTAAATCAATCGTAATTCTCATTTATTCCTTCAATTGACAGTCATTATTTGATCAAAATCTATTTTCAAAAGANTCCACGTAGAGGGAATATAATATAAAACTGAGTGCTTGTTATGAAAACTTGGCTGCTCTAATTCTGTAATCCTTCTTAGATTTTTGTTAAAAATATGAATCAAATTAGTTCTGGGAGAATAAATATCCCATAAAGGTAAATGGAGAATAAATATCCCATAAAGGTAAATGGAGAATAAATATCTGGCAGAATAAACACCTCTAAAGGTAAATTTGATCCTTATTCTTGGAAAGGTCGTTGGACTTAAATGGGGGTAAATCATGGGTTCATTACCCCAATGTATTTTAAACGCAACTGTTAAGATTTGTTTAGATCTTCTATTATTTAAAATATATATTTGTTGGATTATTCTGAAAGTTAATTTTATCGATGAAATAATAATTCTATTGTAATTATTATTATTAATAATTCTGTTTTAATCATTAATTGTTTGATTATCATCTAATCCATAGAACATCTATCCATGGACTCTTCTACGATGGCTCTACACTCTACACACTTAATGAGGAGTGGCCTGCAGACATCATCTTTGTACTCCTTTTACCTCCTTAGAGTAATGCTTGTCTTGCAGTTTTTTTGGGAATTCGTTCCGAAGGAATCCGTTGGATGAGGCTTCCTTGATTTTAAAGCTGAAATTTCATCCTCTGCATCATGTAGAATATAGACGATGACTTGTCCTCTTATTTTTGGACCAGTGGATATGTCAATCGAGAAACATTTCTTTCACATCTTCTGAGATTCATCCTCCATTACCAGTGCCAGCGTCTCAGAATTATTGTACGCTTTAGGCAGAACCACTGTCTAGTAGAGGTATATTAATTACTTTCAATAATAGTTGTTTCCATTTGTATATTCCAGGTTTAGGCATGAACATATTTGCATCTACAAAATTGATCTTCTGCCAAAGTGATTGTTGGTTCCTAATAATTGCATATAATTGGAAACTGAATTTTTGCTGTCAGTTCCAACTCACTATCTGCTTTCTCTATAGGTAAATGTTTTTTTCTCCTTGAGATTAAACACGATGGCCCTTCGCGGCCATCTCTACAGACGTCTTGGCCAAACTAAAGAAACCCAGTCCCGATCAACCTACCAAATAATCTTACGATATACAACGTGATATCGTATAGTGAAGTTGTAGTGAAACTAGAGGCTTTTGTGTATCAAGATGGTTTCATATTGTTCGGCTTTAGTCACCCTTTAGCCTCTGTTTCTGTCTCTTGGATACATAAAAATGCTTGGGCTGCATTGCTTCTGGTTTCCATGCGAGAGCAAAAAAAAAAAAAAAAAAAAAAAAAAAAAAAAAAAAAACAGTAGTTCCTTCCAGAATAGTTCGTAGTTTCTTTTTCATAGTTTCAATGTTCAGTTTGAACATCTCGCAAACAACGGTACTGCTCCATGCACTCTATCAATGTCTTCGTCATAATTTTATCATAATTAGCAATTTGTGACATCAAGAAATTCGAAACAAAAATAAACGGTTCAGATGATTTCTCTTGGTAAAATGAGATGTGTTGGGTTCAGGAGTCGGCCGACAGCGCTACACACGAACCAACTTGCCAGGATTCGAGGGTAGGGAACGACGGTTCTAGTCTGGCGACAAGCGTAGGCTTCGAGCGAGAGTAGACTCGCACCAACCGTTTGGACCAACGAGGTATGACCCGACAGTTGGGTGATTGTGTCGGGTCGCGTGTATAGGGTCTTTTAAGGAACGTTTTACCAGTTTTTAAAGTTATGCACAATACCTAATTAATAATTATTTAACTGACAATACCTAATAATAGTAAATTTTAATATTGTTTTGTGGTGCTTGAAACTTAAAAAATTGTTCAACTAAAAAATTTATCTGTTAAAAAAATTGTAATTTTGTTCTCGATTCCCTTGCTTTTTCCTTTCTCTCTAAGAGTAAGAAAATAAAATTTAAGGCTAGGGCTGGTAAGTCTGTGTAGGAACGGTAGAGGGTCTTAACGAGTAGTGATTTGTTCTTGTTATTGTCTATAGAAGTGTGAAACTTTTAAGGGAAGGCACTGGTTAAGTATGCAAATTAATTACGGCCATTTCAGCAAAGAAAACAGTTTAAAAGCTCCAAAACTTTAATCAACTCGTCACGTAGAATCACGCTCTTTGCTGTAAAAGATGGGTGAGCGTAAAAATGAATTAAAATCTCTACTTTAACCGAAAGTAATTTGTAGTGAATGACATCGTTATGCTTGATTAAGATCTACTTCAAGTAGGACAAGGGTTGAACTTGTAAACACTTTAGCCATTCTTGTAAATATGCATTAGCTTCGGCTCTTAAAGCTTTACTATAAATTCAACATTATATATTCATCATAACAAGAACACGATTTTACATTATCAGACAGCTTGGCAGTCTTATGTATGCATGATAAATTAAATTATCATTTTAACTTGAGCTAAAACTTCATGTACTTATTATTTACGAGTAATATAGTTGGGGGTTTCTATAGTTGAATATTCATTTTGTGTATGTTTTTGGTATTTAGAAAAATATACTGCCAATTAGTGCGGCACATAGCTTCCTCGCGTCCTATTTCGTATATTTCGTATATTTTAATGATTTTATTATTTTATGACCTATTTTTGTCAAATTTATTTAATCCCCTCTCCTTTTTAAAGCTGTCAAAATTGTTTATTTAGTGGTTAGCAAATTTTATTGAGAGCAGACGGTTGAAATTAAGCTGGTGCTATCTGCGGGCTACTTTCGAGAACTATCCAAATATCATAAAAATCGGATGATTCCTTTTAAATATATATGTTAGTCCAGGAGATAGCGTGCAAAAAAGTGTCTGACTAACATCAAGTTAGAATTTTGTATAAAAGTCAATCTTTTAGCGCCTTTTAAGAATATGTGGTCGGCTAAATTCGTCTGCGGGACATAGCTCGGCAATAGGCGTTTGAAAAAAATCAAAATGGTGGAGAGCGGCCATGTCCCGCCAATTATGGTGGACAGTATGATTTAAATGATCCTGAGTACAGAATTAGTTAGTAGACCAAAAATAATATGGATGTTATTTTCACACTTGATACGTTAGTTATTCAAATATTACTAAAAATCAACGTGGTCACCCTTCAAGGGACAAACTAACATCAACTTAATTTTTGGTCTACTAACTAATTCTGTACTCAGGATGATGAAAATCACATTGTCCACCATAGTTGGTGAGACATGGCTGCTCTCCACCGGTTTGTTTTTTTCAAACGCCTATTGCCGAGCTATGTCCTACAGACGAACTAAGCCGACCAAATATTCTTAAATGGCACTAAAAGATTGACTTGTATACAAAATTCTAGCTTGATGTTAGTCAGACACTTTTTTGCACGCTCCTGGACTCTGGACTATGTGTACATTAATCATGTTTTGGCGCATATGGAATAGAAAAAAATGGGCGCAGAAGGTTGAAACCTATCCATATAGGTAACAATGGGCTAATTATGGCCATTCAACAAAATTACATTTAAATCAAAAGATTAGTTTTTAAGATGTTTGTTCACCATAAATTAGCGACAGATATTGTATTTATATTGGTAAAATTAACATTGTTTCAATTCGTATATCAGAAAGAACATATTTCGTTGTTTATTTTATAGCAAGGCTCTAAAAGAAGGGGTTATTATTAAGGGCTTATTATTAATAAAAGCTAGGGTCCATTATTTGGGGTTATCACAGCTATTCATACCTGATGCTACTTAAGATTACTACAATTTTGCATTCTAACTTAACGAACACAACGGAAGCAATGTGTACAAGTTTCCATCTTCACCGCCCATTATTTTATCTTCCATATGCACACAAATATAATTAATGTACACCTATATATCGTTAAAAGTACTCATTCATTTATTTGGATAGTAAAACGCATGTATGTAGATGGTTCCAATAATAAATAATAGTTTGTAAAAGCATAGCAAATACTTTTTAAAACACAAGGATGCTATGTACCACACTGATTGGTAGAATTTTTTATTCTGATATATACGTATATTTTTTATTTATTTTTTTTTGTAAAAGTAGTAAGCAAAACTGAAGGCAATATTATCAGTTGTAAAATATGCATTTATTTCCTTTCCATTATTGGATTATTTTGAGCTCATGTTAATTCTATCGATTATACACGAGGAATTAGAAGAAGGTTGATTGTGTGGGACGATTCTTTGACAATATTTGTTTTTAATCATCCTATAGAGACCATAGAAGCGACTTGAAACTATTTAATCTGTTTAACCTTGTTAAAGATACAAGTAAGACTATCTTGCTATTGGCTTAATCCAATGTTATTATTTCCAATTTACCGAAATTTCTACTTGAGAGGTTTAAACCTGTGTCTGCAATACATGTTTCTTGCTTTGAGTTACTGGATCGCTGAACTTGAGTTAATTTTTTGTCTTATTATTTGTGTTTGCGTTAAACTGGTTAGAGTATTTATTTTTATTATTATTATTTTTTTTACTCCGCTGTTTCTTTGCTTTTACTTCCGCTTAAACGTTTTTTAGTCTGCTCTCCTCTTTTCAGCGTCTTCATCCATCATTTATCAAATAATTTCTTCATAATAAATGGTTAACTTTTCAAAAAATTCAATTTATTAGGCACAGTAACGGCTAGGCTCAATAATCACCTTTCACTTCCTTTTTTACATTTTTAGAGGTCTAATTTGGTTAAATAATTTTCAAATTGGTTATGAAAATTGTTCAAATTGTTTAAAGAAAATCTCCCTTCAAATTGTGTATTACTCAAAATGCTTCCAAGGACTCCGACCTGCCTGAGAAAATCAGGTGTATCAGCGGCAATTTAAAAATCCAAGTCTTTAGCTCACAGTCCAAAATAATAAATATGCTTAAAATATTACCCGTATCCATGAGATTTTCTAATACAGTGGTAAGAAGTTCATTAAACAAAACTGGAATCTCATGTATATTAAAAAATTAAAGTTAATTAAAAAGAAGAAAATTAAAATTAATTTTCGTCCAGCTTTCCATCGAAGAAGAGTGTTCATCTCATAGAAAATTGGGAAATGGTTGGCTTTAAGTTCTTTTATTAGATATCGATCAGCCTAGATCGAAATTGTCAAAATTTAAATCTTCTCTCGTCATTCGTGTAAAATTTCGAAATGGAGCTTCGTTGTCAGCAACCTATTGCTCGTAAAAATTGTTCTGAGATTCTTTACCACCCACGTACAATTCTTAAAGCAGTCACCAAATATGGCAGCCGCCGTGACTGTTTCTAAAGACATGATGCAGCAAAGTGAAGTTGCGTAGATGGAATCGTTTAAGACGCATGCTGCAAAGATGTGCAACAAAGCGCATACGACAGGGGTTGACAAATGCCGCATGCGATATTATTCTGTGGCACACCTAGAAATTTGAGACATTAAGATGAGATATGATAACCTGACTTAACTAGAACTAAACTGGGAGTTTATAGTTTTGAGAATTGTTGTGAAAACTATCTTGTAAACCCTTCATGGTTTGTCACCGAAACAGTTTTAAAAACTCATGGAAAACGAAGTAAATGTCGTTTAAGACTGGATTGTGTTAAAAATTAGATGTTACCATAAACTGATTTTTATGCCTTTGAGAAAATGTCATTCTATTCATTATGAGTGAGTATTAAAAATTGCATGTGGAACCAAATTATTTTATAATTATTACTACGTTTCCATAAAGGTCCCAAACTGTTTTGCAAACTGCTTTGGTTTTAAACCGAAAGTATTTCCCCAGTCTTGTCATAGTTAAGTCTGGTTATTATATCTCTACTCGTCATACCTTTTGCGCATGTCTCAATTCTGTTTTAAATTCAATACCCATTTTCCATGTTATTTTTTTCAAAAAAGTTTCAATGCAAAACTAAAAATTTGCTGTTGTGACCTTAAACTCAAAACATTTTGCAATTACCGTTTCCATAAGGTTTTGAATACCAAAACCATTTTCAAAACTCACGAAAACGTACTATATATTTCCTTGCAAGTAATCCTCTTCTTATAGATTCCAGATTTTATATTTCTTGAAGCAATGTTAATGTTGTGCCAGTAAAGAATGTAAATAAGTTGTACATTCAACACAAATCCATAATATGAAACTGGTTTCTTCCTAGAAACTCTATAGATATCGTTGTCCGCAGTTTCTTAATAAGAATTTTCTTATTAAGAGAAAATCCCTTTACAAGTTCTCTTTTGATCAAAGGAAATCCTTTTCCAACAAAATAGCTGACCTCAAAACATTTCTTAATAGAATTTGTAAAGATTTTCATACTTATAAAATAATATTCTAGATTCCGTGTTTGCAATTTTCTGAATACCAGATATATATTTTTTTAGTTTTTATTCATAATTATTATAATAGAATTAAGGTTGTTTAAGTTTAAAATTATAAATTATTAAAAATATTCTTCTGCTTATTGTTTATATCCCATAAGTAAATATTATAATAAATATGCCACAATAAATTAACTTTCCAATTTAACAAAAGAAACTCATATTGTTGTGAACAAAACAAGTAGTCTCTCCTCGTAACCAGTTTATTTTAAATAACAAAGCAGGTTTCAGCGTTATTAAGGCCATCATTAGTGACAGAATCTCAGTGCCGGATTTAGGTTTTTTGAGGCCCTAGGCCAAATTTTACTGGTGGCCCCCCACATTATTTTTTCACCTAGTTTTTATGAACTATAGAAGTTCTATGTTTGAAAATTTGACAAAACCGTTATGGTAAGTTAATATTCGTAGGCCTAACTTAACTAATGTCAAAAAGTATAATAAAATATATAATAAGTTGGAAGATTTTTTTAACTTTTTAAATACTTTTAATTTTGTTTTACGTACTACATAATATTAGGCTTGTTCCAACAACTAATCAAACTAGTCCCAAACTAGTTTCCAACTGTACGACGCATGCGCATTACCGAAAAACAGTCAATTGTGGCCCGATGCGCATGCGTCGGACAGTTCCAAACCAGTTTGAAGTGTGGTTGGAACAAACCTATTATGTATAGTTAGGTTTCAATAATCAAGCCGATAACACTCACAGTGTTTATTGAATTTTATATGTTTGTAGAACCTTTTTTAAAAACCTTATACGTATAAGATGTATAGTTCAGGAGATGGCGTGTAAATGAGTGTTTGACTAACAAAAAGTAATATTTTGGTGTCCGTAAAAAATAAGTGGTTGTTGGACCATAAGTTCGTATGCGGGATATAAGTTGGGTAGCTTAGCAATAGGCATTTGAAAAAAAAATAAAAAAAACATGGATAGAGGCCATGTCCCTGCCATTTTGGTGGACTATGTGATTTTCATGATCATGAGTACAAAATTTGTTAGGAGACCAAAAATCAAGTTGATGTTAGCTTGTCACTAGGTGACCACTCTTATTTGGAGTAGGTATAATAATTGAATATCTAACCTATCAAGCGACAAGCTAAAATTAACTTGATATTTGATATGGAGGGCGATTCTGTAACTTTTTTTATATATATCCACAGTGACGTTATATATCAAGACTCGCTATATATCAAAGTGTTGTTATATAATCTTTAAAGTGATGCCAGCGCTGAATGTGGCCGTATACTGAACTGAGGATTGACAGCGATCTTTTTATTGGCCATTTTATAGTTATTTCAGTAAATTTTATTCAATCTTTGATGGATTTTAAAGGTGTATAAAAGTAAAAATAAAAAACCAGTTGATTTTTATTTCTTTAATCTTTAAAATCGTTTAATAAAATGATATAATTTAATAAGATAAGATCATTTAATAAAAAAAAAATAATTTAAAATTAATTTCTTTTATCTATAAACATTACAATTTAAAGGAGGTGTTTAATTTTAACAACGTTTGTCGAAAAAAAATAGTTATTTCAGTCAGAAAAGTGAATGAAAACATCAATAATGGCGTCACTTTGTTTTGGTTTTTAGCATTTGATATATAACAACATAACCTGACGAATTATATCAACAACAATTTCGAGTTGCTATTTATCAATCCTTATATATCAATTTCTCCTTATATAATTCACTTGACAGGTTGCGCGCGCATCTTCATAACAACTTTTTGATATATATCAACATGAAAAGGGAGGTTTCAAAGTTACAGAATCGCCCTCCTAATCACTAACACTATTCAGGATCATACTCAAATTCAAGAAATACTTCTTAGAATATACTGTGGCAAAGGCGCTGAGTGTTAAGCCATATCAATGTATTGCCCATATCTGCCTCTCCCCTTCAGCCTGCGGCCATAGGCCGCGGCCTAGTCGGCCTAGTGGAAAATCCGGCACTGCGGAATGTGGAAGCAGTAGTCGCTTAGGTTTAATCCACCGGGTTTATCATTATCATGGCTTATCACTAAAGTCCTTCCTTTGACTTTATATTACTCTTGTTAAACCAAATCTCGAATATGCATTCCCAGTGTAGAATAACCTTTTTCAAGTTCGCTCAAAATCAGATCGAAAGAATTCAGCGTTTATTGGTCAGAATTTGCTATCTTCGATTCTTCTATGATGGGATTTACTACTCGTACGAATCCCTTTCTATTGTCCTAGGTCTTTACACCTTATACGATAGAAGAAAGGCTTTTGAAATTCTGTATCTATCCAAGGCTCTAATGTCTAATAGATGACTACTACTAGAGGTTAAGTCTCAGGTTATTATCCTTCCTATAGGAAAACCTGCAGATTTGCTTACGTAAAGGAGTTATTAAATGTCAGCCCTCTCAGCTCTGCCTATCATATAATAAATTATTCCAATTCCACTGCAATAACACAATTTCTATTGCCAATCTGTCTAACCTTAAATCAATCGCAATCCCATTTATTCCTTCAATTGACAGTCATTATTTGATCAAAATCTATTTTCAAAAGATTTTCTCATGATACTTTATCTTTAATTTTTGTACGTTAATCGTCAAACAACTTCTCTATAGTGCTTAAGTCATGTGAGTAATACAGTTTTTTTGTACATTTTATTTAAATAAAACTTACCATTTTACTTATAATCGACTCGTTAAAATTTTATTAAATTGATTTAAATAAAATGTATAAAAACAATTTTATTAAATGACTACTCACATGACTTGAGGATTAAAATATAAGTTATTTATTAAATATAATGTTTTATTGTTTTTTAAATGCAATGTTAATATGATAATGTCAAATGTCCTATTAAAAATACTTTTAAGTATTTGGACAAAAATGTTTGATAATGATTAGTAGCCTGAAGTGTAAGGGCGAAATATAGCAAGAATTTAAGAGTTAAAAGAAGATGTAAATTTCTTAGATAATTTATCAACCAAACCAAATAAAACACTGAAGAGACTGGGAAAATATATTTATTAATAGTGCTTTCATTTAATTAGAATTGAAAAGAAAGGGTTCAAAAACAGCCTTAGAAAAATTATTATAGATTTTTATTTTTTGGTTAAGTTGATCTAAACAAATATATTCGATTAGATAGAAGAAACGAAACATCTGTTGAATATAGCTTGAGCATAATTTTGTTATCAGTTTTAACTTTTGTCTTGTTTATTTGTTCAATCCTTTGTTCTTCTAAATCTGCTTCTATTTGTTACTTTACATTGTTCTTTTCTAGGATTTTGCTGGTAAAACCTAAAAAATGGAACCCTTATAATATAGTTTCGATAACTCGGTACGGTTCAAATAGCTTTTAAATAAAAATAGATAAAAACATGAAACTTTGCAATTTTAATTTATGTTTTAGTTTGTTTTATTTTATATTATTCCCTCGTCTATGCCCTACATTAATATTGTGTGTCATACACGTACACTATTCTACATTCTGCTGTAAATTATGTCTATTCCACAGTATTCATGGATTTGTTCTACATCCTTATATTTTATTATTTCTTGACTCTCTTACATGTTTATTTGCTTTGTGCTATTCTTCCTTCAATGCATCGATATAGTTTTTCTATTTTTTTACTACATTTTTTTTAGCTTGCTTTCTTGTTTGTTTGTTTGTTTGTCTAGTACAATCGATTTTTAACTAACATCCCGAGTAGCTCAGAACACGATGACAATGCAATATATTAATACTTTTAGCCATCTTTCAGCAGAATTTAATTCGTTTTCAGCAAATTTTGCTGTATGTAAAGTTAGTTCGGAAAAAATCCGAAAAAAAAGATTTTTTTTTTTATTTGTTTCGACATGAACCATATTTACCATCTTCATTTTGACGTGTTTCAAATTTATGATTTTATAAAAAGTACTTTTTATCTTGTAATTATTGTTTTTATAATTTACTTTGCCCTGCTGTGTCATATCTTTTCTTTGTTTCTGTTAGCGCTTTATTGTTGCATCTGTTTAGGTTAGTTTTATGGTTATTTCTGCATTTTGAATTTTTCTTGCATGATGAAATTCAACGTCGATTACCAGACTGTATTTTACTTATACAAACATTTTAAAAGAAATATTTATAACAAAAAACTTTTTACTTAAAAGATATATGATCATCACATGTATGTAGTGTAGAACTCATACCCGGATAAAGTTATTTTATGTTATTCCCGAGCCTTTCTATAAGGGCACGAAGGGGGGAATCTCACGTCAACCTTTGTTGGGGAACGAAGCCAAGCTTGGGGCGGGGTTTGCGAAGGTACTTTATTGAAGGGTTAGGACCTGGTGGGGGTAGCGACGTGACGTCACCCAGGCCCTTTGCAATGACGTCATGAGCCCTGTTACCAAGGTAACATGGACGTCACAGGGCCGCTTCCTCCCCACCCTTCTCTACTTACCGACCTTATATATATACCCCGGCCC
Organism: Gerris buenoi; assembly: GCA_001010745.2. NCBI lineage: Eukaryota > Metazoa > Arthropoda > Insecta > Hemiptera > Gerridae > Gerris > Gerris buenoi. Next base: position 377,440 of record KZ651201.1, read on the forward strand.
ATCCCGCCCATATCACCAGTATCTAAACCATTCTCGCTCTGTATCTAACAATATTCGACTTTTCAACACAATCGCTTCCTTCCATAACAACAAAATACACATACCCCATTAATTTTTTACTTAATTTTGTATTCATAAAATAATAATAATAATAATAATAATAATTTTTTATAAATAAAATATTTGTTATACATAAAAAAAAGTCACCGAAAAGTTTGCACATTTTTTTAATCTCTCCCCAAACTGTAATTACAGAAAATATCTATTTTATACTTTTCTATAATATTTGATAAAAGATTTTTTATTTAACATTTATTTTTCCGTGCGACTAACAACTATTTTTTGATAATTTATCGCGAGTTAATCGGTATTTTTTGAAGAATATATTTTTAAAAACAAAGCTTCAACACTTGACTCAAGGTTGTCGTCAGATTTGGTATGTTTTGTTTATTTACTTGTAAGAATTAAGAATCTATGACTATATAATATATTGTGTATTTGTGTAATAAATAAGTTAAATATATTCATAAGAAGCCACATTTATCATTCATAAACAATATAATTATTTCAATGATTATAATGTTAATAATAATTATCAAAGTAATCATATACCATTTATATATTTTCGTTTCTATGTACAAAATATCATATATTTATTATTTTCTTTTTTTATATTAATAAGTTTATTTTAACAAATATTAGTAATCTAAAATCAACAATGCTATAAAATTAATGCAAATATTATTATATATTGATTAAAAGTAAGAACTTACGGGAACAGCTGTTGAACAAATTTTCACTAAAAATGTTTAGTCAGTAATATTTCAATTTTATGTTTTATGTATCATAACATAATGTGTGTTTTATTGGTGCGAAGTTGCGTCTTTCAATTACAATAATAATTACTTGACATATACATGTCATGTATTGTATATGTATGATATGTGAAGTATGGTCTTCTGTTAATAATCTGTTTTTCCTGGCTGAAATGTTGTAGAAATTACTCGTAACAAAGAAAAAATTAATTAATTAGTTGCGTGGAATTAAATTAATCTAATATTTAATTTTGTCTCATTACCTGATTTGGAACTCGTGATGACTCATCAAAGTTAAATTTACTTTAGCGGGAAAATTTATTTTAAGACTGATTTTTAAAAGGAAATGGCTGTTTTAACTCCCTTCGTTAGTCAATAAAGATATAATAACTGTTAACAATATTATATTAAATATCTTTAAGCAAGACTTAATTTTATGTTTTTTTATAGAGAAAAATAGTTCTCCTTTAGCTAAATGTCGTATTTAATACACAGATACTACAAGGAAATTAGATAAGAAAAAAATTTTGGCGAGAAAATTTGATCGTTGTTGTAGACGTGAACGAAAATATAAAATTTTACACTTGTGATGGTGTATTACATTTATATTTTACAATCACAATGACCAATTAGATTAAATTAATTACGTAGAATGAACTTAATTGCCAAACTTATATAACATATGGTTAGACTTGCAGTACTTTGTTTAAATGTGGTAAAACCTTTTTTTATATGAGACCACCTGTAAAAATTTTCCGACCACCTGCCAATAATACTCATATTGCTATTTTTCTTGATAGTGAAAATGACAAAAAGTTTATCAATAACATTTTGTCTAGAATTGTTATGAAATGTTGTTCGTGAAATCTTATTCATAAGTAATACATTTTAGTCCTTGATAGGATCTCATTGACATTATTTATTTTATTACATCTTTGAGCGATTTTGTTAAAAAAAAATTACTTTTTTTGTGGACATGACTGTTATGATTTCATAATAGTGTTACAGTAGAGTTTTTCTTCAGGTATCTCTGAGTAAATTAAGGAGGGAATAAAACAAAAGGAAACTGGCCAATAATGTTGTCGCTCTGATTCATGTGGTTTTCATGTTTGATTTTTTTCTCTAAATTTTAACGGTACAACGGGCACTTGGGAAGCCCAAATGGCAGGAGCATGGCCAACACAAGTAACCTATTTACATACTCGCGCTGCCCTATTTCATGCCTACTTCTCTGCTCACTCATACAGAAGTGGGCTAAATGTAAACGTGGCATAAACGATTTAAAATATCAACTTTTTAAAGTTTTTTTTCTTTCTTTTTCTGTAGGGATTCTTTAGTTAGGGATCTAAAATACTTTTTTAGTTATGGCAAAATTTTGCCCACACCAGGGCATCTTCATGCCTTATATCTGATGGTTTATGACGTGATTATTCTTTTCAGTTTACAAATACATTCTATTATAAGAAGAAACTACTCACACATCTATGTAGAACCATTGTTTGTCAGTCACTCTAAGTAACTGAAGATGCCCAGGAGTGGGCATGTATTTTTAAATTTGTTGACATAGTTAAAAATATATTTACAAGATTTTTTTTTCTTTTTAAATCAACATCCCTAACAACCCCTACAGACATAAAAAGAAAAGAAAATTATTCATAGGGATACATTTGGAGAAGATTATATTTATTTATTTATTTATTTTTTTTTTCGAGCTAATATTTTTTCCCAATTATCTTTATTTTATTTCTGACGAGTTTACACTTTAGTTTATTTATTTGACTAAACCTTTAATAATCTGTTTTTCCTGGCTGAAATGTTGTAGAAATTACTCGTAACAAAGAAAAAATTAATTAATTAGTTGCGTGGAATTAAATTAATCTAATATTTAATTTTGTCTCATTACCTGATTTGGAACTCGTGATGACTCATCAAAGTTAAATTTACTTTAGCGGGAAAATTTATTTTAAGACTGATTTTTAAAAGGAAATGGCTGTTTTAACTCCCTTCGTTAGTCAATAAAGATATAATAACTGTTAACAATATTATATTAAATATCTTTAAGCAAGACTTAATTTTATGTTTTTTTATAGTGAAAAATAGTTCTCCTTTAGCTAAATGTCATATTTAATACACAGATACTACAAGGAAATTAGATAAGAAAAAAATTTTGGCGAGAAAATTTGATCGTTGTTGTAGACGTGAACGAAAATATAAAATTTTACACTTGTGATGGTGTATTACATTTATATTTTACAATCACAATGACCAATTAGAATTAATTAATTACGTAGAATGAACTTAATTGCCAAACTTATATAACATATGGTTAGACTTGCAGTACTTTGTTTAAATGTGGTAAAACCTTTTTTTATATGAGACCACCTGTAAAAATTTTCCGACCACCTGCCAATAATACTCATATTGCTACTTTTCTTGATAGTGAAAATGACAATAAAAAGTTTATCAATAACATTTTGTCTAGAATTGTTATGAAATGTTGTTCGTGAAATCTTATTCATAAGTAATAAATTTTAGTCCTTGATAGGATCTCATTGACATTATTTATTTTATTACATCTTTGAGCGATTTTGTTAAAAAAAAAAAATTACTTTTTTTGTGGACATGACTGTTATGATTTCATAATAGTGTTACAGTAGAGTTTTTCTTCAGGTATCTCTGAGTAAATTAAGGAGGGAATAAAACAAAAGGAAACTGGCCAATAATGTTGTCGCTCTGATTCATGTGGTTTTCATGTTTGATTTTTTTCTCTAAATTTTAACGGTACAACGGGCACNGCTCTTTAAAATCCTATAAAGAATAGATAGAAAGGTTTATTCCTTTTCTATTAAGATTAACCAAATATCTTATAAAAACTAGAAATTCTATTAGAAAGAGAACGAAGGTATTAGAGTGAAGAGAAGGTAACATAATTTGTGAAATAGAGGGAAGGAAACTAAAGTAATTTCGTACATTTTGATTTAGCAGTGCAAATCTTTCGGTTATACCTTCTGCATAAGAAATGAGAAAACGAATAAAATGAAATACTGTCAAGGAGTTATACCATTAGAAGGGTACTAAGTTTTTATAAAAATTGCTATAAATTTATATTTTCAATTTGAAATTACTTTTTTAACAAAATATATATTTTCTTGTAAGTTCCAAAAATGTTCTTTTGAAAATAAAAATTTATATTTGTATACTTACGTGTGTGTGTGTGAATTTATGTGTCGAAACTCAATGCCAATTTGGTGATTCTCGTTTATTAGTTTCTTTTTTAAAAAAAAGTTAATTCGATTGAAATTGTACGGTTCCACATTTTAAAATAAAAATGCCACTTCTTTTTTTTGCCCCTTCTGGAAATGGTTACAAAATAGCAGGTCTGACAGATATTACAATTAATTACATCAGTTGTTTGATGATGCGAATAAAAAAGAGAGGAGACGAAAATGCTTCTCCAGTTTAAAAAGTAGAAAAAAAGAAAAATGGTCTCCCAATTTTAACTGGCAGGTGATTGGACGAAGGGAGAGCTTTTTCCTTCTACCTTCACCCTGTTTTAGGACGTTAACTCAATCCTTCCTCTCTTTTACCTTTTACCTTTACTAAGCTCTTTTTTCTGTCTTTTTAAAGATATATTTTTCAAGGGGGGGGGGACTTTAGTGATAAAGAAATAAGTCAGTGAAAAAGATGTAGTGAGACAAGGTAAAAGAAAGATAAAAATGACAGCGAATGGAACTGGTGATAAATTTATGTTTTTTTTGAGAGAGTGAGATGAATTTTTAAACCTAGACAAAATAATCCTTTAAAGATCTTTTTAAATTTTTAAATATAGTTGAAGAGAACTATTACAGTGTCTTTACTTTATATTATAACAGAATGATAATGTCGATAATATAATATGGAGCAAGTGATCAACCAGTATTAAAATAATTTAATGGGGATGTAGAAAGTAGATTAAAATATGGGCCGTGACCTCTAATTGGGATTGCGACCCATATTTTATATGAAGTAAAAAAAAATAAGCTAAAACACTAAGCTAACCTTAAATAATAAGTGTAATAATTAACAATTGTCAAAATTATTATAGATTACTTTAAATAATCGAGAAGTATAAATCCAAAATACTTCATTCCGATTAATAATTTTAAAAAGTGGTCTTTGATTCAGAAACTATTTTCATCTTTATTACAATAATTCTAGCTTNTTATGAATAATGGGGTAATGAATTATAAAAGTTTAAGAAGCACTTTTCTAAACATCACACAATGCAGCGGCATGTTGAGGGTTTAGTAGCAAATATTTATTGCGTTAAGTATCCGAGGTCTGAGTTTGGTCGAAGTGATTGCGAGAAATCCCTCTAAAGACCCCCATACACGATAAAACATTTAGTGCAAAATGTTTGCGTAAACATTTTGCGCTAACCTGATGTCGGGCAAATTTAGGCAATACGCGTCAAGCATCATGTTTGCGCAAACATTAAACAGCCCCATACAAGGTAAAAATGTCTGCGCAAACATTTTGACCGTGTATGTGGACATTTATAAAAGCGATCGGTTGTTTAGGTTGGTCCTTCGAAACGCACCGGTTACTTCTCAGGTGACCTTGTTATTGATTCCGAACACACCCTTTCTAAAAATAAATAATCTATAAACTTAGGTAGGTATAAAAATAGGTTAAAATTAACCTATAAACTATTTTTACTGATTATACCTTAAATCTTTCTATCTTGCTTATTGTATTGGTAAAATTAAAAAGAAAGTTACCAATTGCTACCATAATTAATCGAATTTAAAGCAAAGTAATTGGAATAAATTATATTGATACACTTGGACATTGACCTTATTAAAATTTATCTAATTTCTAGATTATTATTGATTTTGGAGCAGAATTAATTATTTAATATTGAATCACGACCTTTGAGATATACTCCTGATAAAAACTGGAGCAAAGAATAATTAGATAGAAAGCCCCTTTGGGAATACCTTTTTATTTCCTTAGTGATAAAATACGTGACTTTTTTTCCTAGACGTTAAAAATGATAAATGCTTTTATCTTTCATCCTTTTCATAAGTGTAAAAAGAGACGTAATTTTTCTTAAAGATAATTTCTTTACAAGAAAATGGCATTTAGGGGAAACCTCTATACCTTTCTAGACGGCAAGAAATGATCCAATAAGGATGACGCCCTATACTTAAGGACAATACCTCTTAGGAACTTATTCCTATTCCTAATGTTGGAGAAAGCCATTCCCACAGATTTATTATTAAAAAAGAAGAAAAAACTATTTCCTGAAGAGGGTTTTTAATTTTATCAAATTGAAATATGTTTCCATTATTAAAAGGAGGCCATAAAGCATGCTGTTTTCTAATCAATGGTCCTTTTTTTATAAGCGTAAAAAGCTATTTTCTTCTTAGAAGTTGCTACATCTTTCCACCTTTAGGGGAATTTATAATTATAAAAGCTAATTTTTTGTTTTCAATATATATGTAAGAGTCTTTCCTAAACAGAAGTTTCCTTGCATATTACAACTACATTTTTTAAATTTGAATAAGTAATTATGCTGTTAGCTATACATGGCAAGGTACATCTTGACACGAGAAACTTTCCAGTGACATGTCATTAATTTATGACAACTCATAAATTAATGACATGAGTACCTTTTATAATATATTCATTTGTATCTACTCGTATGTATGCATTAATGTTTAGCAGATCTTGTGGCCACTGTCTTTTTAGTCTTCGAGAAGGATTTCTAGGATTGTGGTTGGTAGATAAGTTTTGGATTGAAAGATTAGGATTTTGGGATCCGGAATCATGAATGGATTGATATCTGGAGGTGTCTAGGTCAGAAAGAAGGGTAATTTTTCATTATGACAGATGTGATGTGAAATTAAGAAGGGATAATGCTCCCTTAGTTTTCTGATTATTTTAGACTGAAGGGATTAGTTACTATAGATGTTGGAGCGCTCGGTGCAACCCCATAATTCGATGCCATTTGTACATGTGGGATTCGGTGTTGTTTTTATGAAAGGTTTAGTGTACTAAGTTGTGATTTGGAATGTAGGACGTAGGAGCAGGTGTAAAAATTTGTGACGACGGTTAGTTTCTTGTATTCTGAGTTTTTGTGGTGTGCCCAACTTAAACGTCGATTAAGTTGTAACCTATGGTAGCAGAATGTACTGTATAGGGATTTGGTAAGTTTTTTATAGGCTCTTAGGCACCATGTCTCAGAGCAAAGGTTACGTGGACACATTTATTTCAATTTATCTTTATTATCCATTTCTTCAGCCATATTTCAAGAAGTATGTAAGGTTTTGTTGGACATGTTCTGAAGCTGTACGGAGAGATTCGTAAGAATAAAGAATGCATTTTTCAGCTACGATGGATGTGTGAGGATGTTCAAAATTGTCAGAAATGTAAAGAGAATATGGAATTGGGACTAGGATACTGCCTTGTGGTTACACCCGCTTTTATAAGAAATATTGAAGAAGTGCGGAGAGTATCCCAAAAATATATGAAATAGGGCTGAGTTTAAACCTTCATTAAATAGTTTCATAAATATGTCAACTTTACTCTTTAAAGGTTAAATTCCAAATTAATTTATACGATCTTTACTAATTATCCCACAAATCTAACGTGCTCATTATTTTAGATCCAATTAACACCTGTCTTCGGATTTAACTAATAAATTGTCAGCATTAAGGTCGTTAAATCCTCTCTATCATCATTAAAAATATAAGCAAGCAGAAATAATTTATCATTTGTTCTAACCAGGTTACACGTAATAACTTATTTAGAAGAATAATTTAAAATTAAATCTTCTGCTGGAAAATAACCTTTAAATAGAGATTAATTATTAACACTTTAACCTAATGCTTTTGAAATCTTTCATTAGATTTTTCATTCGGAGTGATAAAATTCTCGTATGTATTTTTAAAGTGATATAGAATGAGGATTTTTTCCATCTCTTTTAACTTGGATACATTGAAGTAGGTTGTGTGAAAATGAAAAGTGATAAAGACAGGGTATGGAATAGTGAGGTAGGGAATGGCGAAAAGAGAAATTGGTGTATTAGAGTTGGCTCAAACCTTTACCTCGCCCTCTCGTTCCTATTTAATTTGGAAACTGGTTTTTCTGTACTTTACTTTCCCCTGCTCTAAGGTAATATATTTAGGATGAAATTCAGTTGGATGGTAGTCTTTCAAAATTGAATATATTTATTATTTTCTCCTCATCTCTTCTTGATTTTGATTTTTTTTCTCCCTTATTTTTTTATTATTTGAATCTCGATAGAGATTGAATTTTATTTGTTGATTCTTCCTTCTCTCTTGAATCTCGATACTCGATGAGGTTGAGATTTCCTCTGAAGCTGAACACTGCAACGAACTTTGGAGTCCTTTTTTTTCCTCCGATCTTATTTATTTTAATCTTTAAGTAGACGGAAGGATAGATTTAAATTTTTTTTTAAAGGGTCATCCTCGAAACCCTTAAGCCGAGGATGATGTGTCTGTTTATCCGTTGTACTTTAGTTTAATTCTCCCAAACATTTCACGTTGGATAGTTGAAATTTAAATCACTGGTGCATCTTTTGACCCACTCACACTTAGAAAAGATATAGAGAAGTCAAAAGTAATATACACACGTGCTATGCTCAAAAATGTAGTATGCTCAATTTTTCTATCCAACGTAAGCTGCTAAAGAGTAGATTACAAATATGCATAACATTTTATGGGAATTTTGCTCTTTGCCGCCAAGTTTTCGTTAATAACCCCAACATTTTCCCAAAAATTCCTGTCAACCGTCAAATAGTGGCTAGTCCTAAAATTTCGAAATAAATCATGTTGTTAACTTATGATGCGCTGATGAAAATTCCCGAAAAAAGTGGTCACTTTTTAAAAAATGACATATTTTGTATGCGCACACGAGCAGTGAGCCAATTAGTTTTATATTTTGAGTGGGGTATCAAATGAAAGCTACTAATGACTCGATTTACAAACATATATACTATTTTTTAAACATTTCATTTTAATAGGAATTAATAATAAAATTATACAAAAAAAAAAGTTCCCACTCCTCCACTACATTAAGGCTTATCCTAAAATTGTGGGAAAAAGCATTATATTAACTTTTTATAGGCTGATGAAAATTTCCGAAAAAATAAATGTTCCTTGTCTTTATTACCGATAAAAAGAATTGTGACCCCCAAGGGATTGAAATAGGGACCTGAAAAAACTATGTGCCACACTAATTGGCAATTTTTCTTGATAAGCATTGGAGTCATTTGATAAAGACTAAATAAAAACCAACAAAAGGTGATCACTAGTGGTTGAAAGGCGGTTTTTTAAAATAAATTTTCTTAAGTCAGGAGATGTCTTTTTTTAATTCTTGTATATTTAAATTGTTCCATGACCCGAAAGCATTTAGTGTTTTCTTAAAGAAAAACAAATTAAATGAAATCCAACTATTTCTTTAGATATCAGTAACACTTGAAAAGGGTGATAACAGTCCATCCTTTTCATTCTTGCTTGCGGTAATGCCCCGCATGCCTTGGTTATAGTAATGTCCTACTATAATAATGAGTGCAGTTATGAGGATCCTGCTCAATTTCTTTGTGAATTGAATTTTGTTTCTATATTTTCAATCGTCGCTTCGATGGATTTCAGCTGTCTCATCTTATGGACTTTGTAATAATGATAGTCAGTCGATATGGTTCCAATTTCCTGTTTATATTTTTCAATACCATACAAGTATTTTAGTGAAAAGTAAGGACAGTTGCATCTACTTTTATTTTAGTTTCTTAACTTCTGGTTTTAGCTATGAATGTATTCTATAGTTTCCCCAAGCATAATCTTTTTTTTCTAATATCTGTACTTGACCGAATGCGATATTTTTTCTCTTCTTCGACATCCAGAGACTTTTTAAATGATTCTTATGCTTCAAACGGAAGGGCTATTGAAATGTTCAGTTAGAATATTTTACTTAGTGGAAAATCTTTTAAGTTAGCGTATTGTCAAACACGAATTCACTTTCAAATAAATGTCTAACATATATATTTATTAAAATATATAAAATTCCGTCTCTTTTCTTCTTATTTTTTTAGTAAAAATAATCTTAAGTTTGCACCCTTCTTAAATTTATGTAGATTAATTTCTTCTTAGAAATTGGCCTTTTTAGGGTTTTATTTCTTTTTATATATTATATATTAAATATAATAAATAAATAACACCACTTCCTCTGTTTAAAAACTGCTATATTTCTTGCTATATAAAATTCAGTCTTTCCCAGCAGTCAAGAAAGATATACTTGATTTTTCGAAACTAAAATTATGACAAATTAGTTTCCATTCATGTAGGGCTGAATTACAGAAGATGAAATTTCAATTAACATTTTTTTAAGATCTTTTTTACCTATTCATGCGTCGATCTGGGGACATATTACTTTTCTATTAATATTATTACTACCGAGAAGTGAAGTCAGAAGTGGATTAATAATTTGAACACTAATAATTGCATGATTGAAACTGATGAGAATTTTCTATGTTAGCTTCAGTTGGATGATTCCTTATTCCTTCCTAAAACGGACCTGAATGCACCAGCTGACTATTTTCTTGGCTGAAGAACTGCTAAAGACATTTATAGCCAGCCTTTATTTCGCTTTTGATTTAACATATTAATACAGAAATCAGGCTAACAAAAGAAATCGATATGGACCTAAGTATGAATACCAGCTGGCAATTTTCTTGGCTGGAGAACTACCAAAAGATAGATATGGTGTTTAATTTGATTTTTACTAAACATATTAGTCCAGAGATTTGGCTTTTTACTTACTTTAGATAAGGCTATTTACTTATTAAGATATAATTTCACATACTTATCTCCACTGTAATAAATATTATTGACAAATCAGTTGAAAGCCAGTGCCAAGATGTGGTTAGATTAAGCCCTCGGACTCTTCTACGGCGTTTTTTTTAGGCGGGATGGCCAGAATGGAGGTTTTTGTTGTCTCTGTTATTATTGGCCAGATACCAGAATCTCTGAATGGAAAGAGGCCATTGATTGAAACCCCGTATCAAATGCCAACTTGGCTGAAACCGTATATACTTTTAGCTATTAACAAATAACAAATATCTTTTTCGTAACTCGGTCTAAAGTTAGACGAGCTAGAATATATTTACTCGAGGAGCAGACACTGCATAACTTCTTCTATTCTTATTCTAGTATGTGACATTGCTCACATTTAGTATGACATTGCGTCCTGTACGTAGGCTAATGTAACGTAAGAACAGCACTGTAAGACAAAATAGCTTCTAAAAATAGTACTCATTCACGATATAAACCATTTGCCCATCACCAAATCAGTCATTTTAATCGTAACGTCGTTAAAGCGAGAAAACGAATATCTATCTATATTATAAAAAAAGTTTTGTAAACACACAAATGTGTTAAATTGTCAAATTGTGCAAAGGTTCAAGGCAGCGACCGCTTTTCGACGAGCGAAGCGAGTAGGGGGCAGAGTCCCCTAGTTATTATAAATGTTAGTTTTTCCCTAGATAGGCTAGTTATGCAAATATTACTCCAAATCAAAGTGGTTAGCTATCATAATATTAGTTAGTAGACCAAAAATGAAGTTGGTGTTAGTTTGTATCTTGACCTCTTTAGTTTGGAGTAATATGTGCATAACTTACCTATCTAGTGAAAAACTAACATCGAATTGAATTTTGATCTACCAACTTATTTTGCACGTAGGAATATGAAAATTACATATTCCACCAAAATTGACGGGACAGTAAAAAGGTGGAGCAGCCACATTTTTACTTTCTCATATAAAGAGAAAGTATTGCGTTGGCGCGAAAATTCGATTTTGAGATTTTGATGGATCCCCTAAGTCCAAAAAAGTGTTTTTTAAAAAATGTCTGTCTGTCTGTCGTCTGTGCAGACGTCTGGAGCCTAAATTACTGGACTGATTTTGACGAAATTTGGCATACATGTTCAAAAAAATCATACCTCGAGGCGAAATCGAGAAATGAATTTTAGTTTCAAATTTGGGGGTGCTACCCCCCATAAACTCTGTAAAAACGAGAAAAAAAATATTTCTTGAAAACTGTTCCGACTATTTTGATTAAAAAATTCTAGAATATAGTCCATTTAAATACTAATCTAAAGATACAAACCGTTTCCGTGGAAAAATCTAGTTCCTGAGAAAATAGCTTAAAACGCGGAGGAGAATAAAAGCCCGGGTTCGATTCTCCGCCCAGGACAAGTTATTTTTAGTATTAATAATAATTAAATGTACGTACGAAAACTAATAAATGGAAAACACTGGGCTAAGTAATTATGAACTCTTTTATGAGAAAGTTTTTCTGAGTTGCCTCGGACAGATTTTTTTTTTTTATTTTTTTTTCCCAAATGCCTATTGTTGGCTATGTCGTGCAGACGAACCTAGCTAACCACATATTCTTATAAAGGCATAAAAATACACAAAGTTCTATCTCATGTAAATACACGCTATCTCCTTGTCTCTATACTAATAGATAATTCGTTGGTTCAGTTATACCAGTTGGTTAACAAACAAAGTCAGGTAAAGCACATTATTTCAAAGAAGTAACAACAGTAATAAGTAATTGCAATATGCATTTCATTAAATATTCAAATCGTAACCTGAGCTTCTAATACTAGTTGCATCCGCTTATCTTATCTAACCTCTCTTCTATCATTGCTGATTATCATGCCCATGGCACAAGCAAGAAGTTTATAGCTGTTTTGTTAACAACTTTTAACTAACGTTCACGTGCTTCTTCCATAAATTATAAAGTTGTTTTATGATGCAATCACAATACAATTGTCAAAAAAAAGTTATTTATTACATCTGTTCTTAGAATGATTTTATACCGTTAACTCTTTGAAGAAACAAACCCAAGGTGTGAAGATTGTTTTATTTACTTTGAATTTTAATGAAATTAGAGTCTGATTTATTTTTTTTCTTACTTTATAAGGCTGTTTTAAACTCTAGTAATTGCGTAGGAATATTAACAAAATATGTATTATATATTCAACTATGTTATTTGTAAAAGTATGAATATTGTTTTTTAAAAAAAGGTCTATTAATTTTTGTGGCCATTTAATTTGACTCATGAGATGTGGATCAGTTTCGAATCCCAATGGGACCCTATTTATTATTACTACGTTTTTATTAGCTTGCTTTCTTGTTTGTTTGTTTGTTTGTCCAGTACGAATCTTGCAATCGATTTCTAACTATCTTCCCGAGTAGCTAGACATTTGAAACTTTTAGAATAGAACACGATACAATGCATTATTTTAATACTTTTATCCGTCTTTCAGCAAAATTTAATTCGTTTTCAGCAATTGTGCTGTATGAAAAGTTAGTTCGGAAAAAATCCGCAAGTTATTTTATATGTTGGAGTATATTCCATATTGACATTTTTCATTTTGACAGGTTTCAAATTTATGATTTATGACAGAAAATTTAAAAAGTTCTTTTTATCTTGCAATTATTATACAATATTCCTTTTTTGCAGTCGGTTATAAGTAATATGGAACCGTCTATGGGCCACTTACGACAAATCATCAACATTTCTTAGTCTTTATTTCAATTTTTTTTTTTTGACCATCCCAATTTCTTTAAAATAAGACGAGTACTAAAAAATATTATGTGCTCATATGGAAGAGAAAGAAATGGAATTAGAAGGTTGAAATTTATATTGGAATAACAATAGGCTAATTATGACCTTTACCATCCAAATTTCATTGAAATCGGACGAGTGGTTTTTCAAGAAATGTTGGTTCGCAAAAACTGAGCGACTGACTGACATGAGTCCAAAAATCTTCTCTGATGTCCCGAACGGAGTTCTGTCTTGGAAATTTTGAAGTCGGGAACACAAAAAAATGTTCTGTCTTTAGAACGGTCGCACAGTTTCCGTTTCATTTTTTGTACATCCTACCTTTTGAAATTTGTATTTTATAACCACTAGTTATTTTAAAATTATGACAATACCCTCCAAACTTATTTTTTTGTCTTAGCATTAATTTGCTATTCTGATAAATATAAAAACAGTTGTTGTCACATAAAATTATTTCTTGCGATTCGCAATTTGTTGTATAACACAAAGGTTTTTTAATGAATAAAAAGTAATAATTGTTTAAAAAAAAAAAAAAAAAAAAAAAAAAAATTATTTACACTGCATTGTGAAATGATTTGTTTCTTGATTGAAAAGAATTTAATCTTGTGGTATCGCAATCATTACTGCAGTGCTTTAACTGAACTTGAAGCCTTCGTATTCGCGTCTCAATGCTCCATTACTTATTCCATTAAAGCAAATCCGTGAGACTTAAAATAATTTAGTTAGTTGATTGATCACTACCGACCTTTATTCTAAAAACCAAATGAGGTCAAATCAATGCATTTTGCAGCAGTGACTAAAACAATCTATACTCCGTAGGGTTTATTTGAGCTAAAAAGTGACTAATTTGTTTTATTTTATAAAACGATACTACATTTTTGCTTAGTTATTCGCCGATTATTCAGTGTACCAGGGGTATCATCATAATTATTATGAAGAGTGAAATTATTATTCTTGGATTTTCAAAAGAAATATATTTTTAAAGGTCAACTAGGGGGCTTCGCCCCCTACTCGCTTCGCTCGCCAACCCCCGAAAAGACGTGGTAGCGGCCAGCGGCCAGAAGGGAAATATTATAGTTATGGAATATAAGATGGGAAGTAGGATTGTGGCTGAGGTACACTAGGTAGTAGTGGGGCGAGCCCCAACTACTATCTACTTTCTTTTTCTCGTTGACATTTTAATCGAATATCTATCTATATTATAAAAAAAGTTTTGTAAACAAACAAATGTGTTAAATTGTCAAATTGTGCAAAGGTTCAAGGCAGCGACCGCTTTTCGACGAGCGAAGCGAGTAGGGGGCAGAGTCCCCTAGTTATTATAAATGTTAGTTTTTCCCTAGATAGGCTAGTTATGCAAATATTACTCCAAATCAAAGTGGTTAGCTATCATAATATTAGTTAGTAGACCAAAAATGAAGTTGGTGTTAGTTTGTATCTTGACCTCTTTAGTTTGGAGTAATATGTGCATAACTCACCTATCTAGTGAAAAACTAACATCGAATTGAATTTTGATCTACCAACTTATTTTGCACGTAGGAATATGAAAATTACATATTCCACCAAAATTGACGGGACAGTAAAAAGGTGGAGCAGCCACATTTTTACTTTCTCATATAAAGAGAAAGTATTGCGTTGGCGCGAAAATTCGATTTTGAGATTTTGATGGATCCCCTAAGTCCAAAAAAGTGTTTTTTAAAAAATGTCTGTCTGTCTGTCGTCTGTGCAGACGTCTGGAGCCTAAATTACTGGACTGATTTTGACGAAATTTGGCATACATGTTCAAAAAAATCATACCTCGAGGCGAAATCGAGAAATGAATTTTAGTTTCAAATTTGGGGGCGCTACCCCCCATAAACTCTGTAAAAACGAGAAAAAAAATATTTCTTGAAAACTGTTCCGACTATTTTGATTAAAAAATTCTAGAATATAGTCCATTTAAATACTAATCTAAAGATACAAACCGTTTCCGTGGAAAAATCTAGTTCCTGAGAAAATAGCTTAAAACGCGGAGGAGAATAAAAGCCCGGGTTCGATTCTCCGCCCAGGACAAGTTATTTTTAGTATTAATAATAATTAAATGTACGTACGAAAACTAATAAATGGAAAACACTGGGCTAAGTAATTATGAACTCGTAGTCTCGGATCGATTATTTGGTTTGGACTCAGGGGGACCTCAAAACGTANNNNATATATATAACCTGAAATAGATAGAAGAATATAAAAGTCATATTTCCTCTACCGCATATATATTACAATATTATAGATATGTTATTTCTCTTACGACTCTAACACTCAAGTTCATACTCACACGTGTACAGATATATATTTATGGCTATACATATCTCTGTGTATGTAAGTATATAAAACAATTTATATATGGTACATTTTTTTTTCTTTAGACCGCTGTATGATTTTTATTGGTTATGATGGTAGTAGTCGATAGAGCGTGTTTTCCTCGGTTATTATTTTCTTCTGAAATTCCGTAAGGGAGCTGGGTAAAGTAAGGAAGGGCATGGTGGAGGGGAGTAAGGCCCTTTCTTAGCAATGGCAAGGAAGTGGAAAGGGTAAGGGCTGAAGAAGTAGAAGATGGAGGGAAAGATTCGATCGTATTTTATAGCGAGGGAGTGCTGAAATTGCTCAGGACCAGCGAAGCTCCTTTGGCCCACTGTCCCAAAGATCTCTTATCCCTATAAAACTCCAGGCTCTTGCCATATTTCTTTTCTTACTTCAGCTGTTGTTTTTTCTTAGTTTGAGATTTTTTTTACCTCATGGATTTTTTATTTCAGGTGGTGTTTTTCTCGAATCTTGCCTTTTCAAAGTGCTTTTTTTCCTGACGATGTTTATTCATTGGTCCTTTCTTCAGCTGTTGTTTTGGGTCGAGTGGGGATTTACTATGGAGTGTAGTATTTCTTTTTTTCCTGTCGAATTGTATAAATCGATTAATTTCTAAGGTGCCTTTTCTTTATGATATTTCGTATTATTTTCTTCAGCACCCTACACTGATTAAAGGTGGTTCAAAGTTAAAGTGATTATAAAATTTTATTTAAATTATAAATATAATATTAATGTATTCTTTAAGGGTTAATAAAGTATTCATTCTCAAAGCTGAAGTGTAGTTTATACAGCAAAATTAAATTACAATTCTAGTTGGGACGAACCTACGACAAAGACATTCATTCTCAAAGCTAAAGTATAATTAAACAAACATCCTTGTTTAGAGGAACCTACGACAAAGACATAAAAAGGTAAATGCCAAATTTAAAATTAGTTAATCATTAGTATTAATCAAAAGTAAATAACAATATAGTAATAATCGATGAAAGATATTACTACCTAAAGGATTATAAGTATCCGCGTAAACATGGAGAAGATATTACAGTAGAACCTCGCTTACACGACCCTCCATAACACGAAAATCTCAATTACAAGTACAATTTTCAAATCCCCTTGAGATTGCCATAACACATAGGTTAAATTAACTTCTCTAACGCGACTATTATTATCCAAACAATTTCAATAACAAGGATTTTTTCCAATTCCCAACGTAACTCACAACCTCTATAAAGAGTCGTTTTGAGAAATCAACCTCTATAACACGACTTTATACAGGAAAGGGTCGACCTTAAACAAGTCTAGGCTTGAAACCTCCACCCCAACCCGCTTTCAACATTCTATTAACCTATATAACATATAGGTTTAAGCTATAGCTAAAATAACCTTGATAACACGACCCTCAACAAAAAGAGCACCTCGATAAAGAGACTGTTTCTCTTATCCCCTTGAGACACTTCTTATCGAGGTTCTACTGTAGTAGGATAATTAAAACAAAATTGTAGCACTATGAGAAACCATTTTTCTTCATTCGTTCCTTAGTAGAAAGAAGCTGCGTGTGAAAGAAAAGAGAAGAGAATTGCCTGGTACTATTATTTTGATTATTTGAAAAATATTAGGATCACTTGCTGAAGACTAGCCCGCCTTTATAGATTAGTTATAATGTGGTCACTTAAGTCCATCAAGATGATAACATTGGTTCTCATTCCTAATGGGCCTTATTGTACTATCATGTTAAGATGTATACTTGAAATTTGAACGTTCTTCAGACTAAATTGAGACATTGAAGCTAGTTTTATTTAAGCATAGTTTACACTTCAAATGCAACCTTAAAGTGGAGTCCCATGCTTACGGCTACTCCGCAAATGATTTATTTTCATAGAAGAAGCGAGAAAGGCGCTTAAGTAAAGGTAAACATATACCAAGGTGGTGAATTTTAAGTGTTAATGTAGGTGGATGACATATCAAATCTTGTACTCCCAACTTCGTTTTTTTCTAAAATGTATCTTGGTTTTTACGTAACTCCGGGAAATTATGATGAGATTCATCTAATTTATGAGTTTTTCGATTGATAAGCGCTATGCCTCCAGTGTTGAGTAGATGACATCAGTATCATTAATACTATCATATATCATATTAAACAATTAGATGATTTGGGAGACGGTAAACGATAAATATCTCTGAAAGCAATATTTGTTGCCCTGCAAACGTCAAAGTGGCAATCCAAGCTCTTCCTACGTACTTACAAGCATAGCGATTGCAATGGATACTACTCTTGCAACAATAATCTTCCGCTGGTTTTTGATATCACTGCTTTTCTCCGAGTAAACCATGTTTTTAGCAAAATGTAACCATCTTTTAGCAAAACATGGTTTATCCCCCCTCCCAAAAAAGAAATCTAGCGATTGGGGCGAGTTGGGCTCTTAGGTGATCATGCTATCGGACCTGCTCTTTCGATTCACCTGTTTGGAAAACGTTGAAATGTATAATCTTATTCAATAGGATTACAATTTAATGAAATGTACATACACCATTATATTCAGGTTTTGTAAATATTCTCTAAAATGGTTCATGAACATGGATCGCGTGACTGAAACACACACAGATATTATACTGATAAGTATACCTGCTATCATTTAATGAATATCCTTTATTATATATCTTTTATATTGATTTAGCATGTATCATTCTTTAATATTTCCATTCAATACGCATCATTACCTTTTTTGCTTCTACTTTTTTTTTTTTATTATTGATTTTATTAATGTGTCCTATATTTCACTTTATCACGCATTTTACTAGAAAGTTTCAAGGCTCTTTTATATTAAATCGAGCGTATTTAGAAAACATTTTTGATACTGTGATATTAATTTTTATCTTAATTCTAATTATTTACAATTTCTTATGATTGAAATTATAATGAATATTTTTCTTCTGGACAGAAAGTTTATAGAGCAGGGTTTCCTTAAGTATGTGCCGCGGGATCCTGAATAAAAAATAATAAAATCTAAACTATTTAGAACAAAATAATGTCTGTCTGTATAAGTACAGTACCAGTTCAAAACATATTCATAATAAATAATATAGTTCCATTAGGAAAAATAAAACTTTTAAGTTTTAAACTTTAAAACGTAAAAGTTTTATTTTTCCTAATGGAACTATATTATTTATTATGAATATGTTTTTAACTGGTACAATGACAACACTGCACGTTATAAAACACTCCCTCGGCTATCCCCAAACCTTGATCTTGCTCCTATTTCTAGTAGTTTAAAGTATAACTAAAAAATAAAAATAACTAAATAGAAAAGTAACAAAAATTACACTTAAACTAAAAATTTTATTTATTCATCGTAGGTCTGATGAAGTTGCACATGAGGTATTGAAATAATCAGCGTCTAAGTTAAATAATTAGTCCCTGCTCTCGGCACCCCTGATGATTAAAGTAATTGGTTTGCCGCGACAAATGGATATTTTTCATAGAGTGCCTCAGGCGATAATAGTTTGTGAAGAACTATTACAGAAGTACCATCGACAGACTAAATAAATCGCGTTACCTCCCACCAAAGTTATGGAACTGAAACAGAAAACAGATTAATTCAATATATGTCATTACTTAAGCATTCTGTCATGCCAAAAAAAAGTTTTAAGGAAACCTAAAGCCCACACAACAAAATAGTATTAGCCTCAGAAGGTACAACAATAGAAAACCATCTTCCACTATGTTGTCAGGTCATCAATGTAAATGTTATTAGTTAAGTTTTTACGCTTAAGTAGTTCTATTTGGTAGGTACCTAACTGTTTATAGTAGGTACCTGCAGTTTATTTTTATTTTTAAAATTGTGTGATATGAACCTACCGGGATAGAAAGGAATGCTTGTTAATAAAGGAAACAAAGAAGACTTTCCGTCGAAGTAGCATTTCTTTTCATTTAACAATTCGATAAAATCTTGTCTAAAGAAATCTGTAATTAAAAATGTAAATAAATCTAGCGATAACTGTTTTGCGTTCTAGAATAGTTTGCGTGCCACGCCCACTAAAGTTATAAATGATGTTAGTTTCGATCGGGATACTTACCTATTCAATGTATATTCAACGGTAAACTTGATAGTTTATTGCAGGTGAAGGCAGATTGAATCGACTTTAGCTATGCTAAACTTAGAACTTACTTTTTTCGTACTTATATGTATTGAATACTCCTCTAATGATCTGTTTTGATGGATTAATGGTGCTATTGAAGAATTACATTAGTTAAAATGGTTAATTTTGTTATTATTTTCTTTGTAGGAATATAAAGAAGATCTCATAGCTGGACTAATGCGATTGCTCTCTTTTAGGATACCCCTACTGTTCAGAATTAGCTGTTGTTTTTGATTTCTTCAAAACCTTCCTGCCATGCTTATTTTATAATTCCCCCTTATTTTTATTTTATTTTTTTTTTTTACAAAAGATTCACAATTTCATTATATGTCAATGATAAACTTAAATGTTAATTGTTCAAAGAAGGTTGTTATTGTTACACGTCCCTTCAAAACAAGAATAAAATTTATGTTAAGTAAGCTTCTGTAGAGCACTTATTGAGGAAAGTTTAACTTCAAGAGAGAGGGCTTATAACCTTTAAAACAGTTGAAAAGGCTCGTTAGTTTTCTGCCGGTAGGGTATTAAAGAAGCCTTGGTATTAGGAAGTGGGGTAGTAGGATTAAAAATCTATAAATTTCCACGGTAATACTGTGCTTGTGGGGTTGTAGAGCGGGGTAGAATGAGGCAAGTTCAGCTGAGCCCCACTGTTTTTGGGTCGAGCCTGCGCACTGCTCGACTTGTTTGCTCCTACTCTAACCATAGACTTTGCCTCAAACCCATTCATAGTTCCTTCCCCACCCCTCTAACCTCACCAACATCAAAATACACTCTAAAATACAACGGCTTTTTTTATAAAAATAAATCATTGATAAACCCGAAACTTTTTGATAATAAATAATACCTATTTTTGTTACCTAGAGAGTAAAAATGAAAAAAAGTCAATTTATTTATCTAGTTCGATTGTTTTGTACAAACTTTATTTTTTTTAATATTAGAAAAGCCATTCTTTATTTATGCAAAAGGATAAATTTAAAATATCCATTTATCAAATGTATGTATGTAAATTTTACAACGTTTTTGCTTTAATATAAGGATGTAGCTAAGTAATATTTTGTGCATCTCTATAAACCAATAATTCACTAAAATAAAAAATGACAAATTCACAAATCAATTATCTTTTAAGTAAAATTTGTCTCTATATTCTTTTAGAAACTATTAAACCAGCAAACATTGGTTTAAACATCCACCTCTCTTTTTAAAATAAATGCCGACCTATTTATGTACCGTACAAACGTAGATTAATATTTTTAAATCGATTATACCAAGAACTTTGATGGATTTCTAATTAAGTTTTAAAAAAGTTACTTTTTTGGATTGTTACTTCCCTATGGTCTTTCTAGAATATAAATTGATATAATTATTTGCACTTGCCTTTAGCTAAATAACTATTAAAACAAAGGAATCTTTAGAGCACTGTACTTTGGGGCAAAGGAATATCACACTTCATTTTTTAAATGGGAGTAACAGTCTAAAGAAGAACATTCCGTACACCTTCTTTAGGTTTCTACTCCACTTTGTTTTGTTTATAAGGGGAGTAACAGTCTAAAGAAGAACATTCCGTCCTAGTATAAGTACTACTAGTATATAGAGAGTAACAGTCTAAAGAAGTACTTAATAAATGAAGCCATCTGAAAGAAGATTAAGAGTAATATTCTAAAATACCTAGTATGTTTTTATGTACTTATTTTTTTCTTAGGGTAGTACAATATATGTTTGTTAATAATTAAATTTAAATATTAGTAAGTACATTTTCTAAAAGAAGAAAAAAAGGTTATTTTGTAAAAGGTCAAAGTAAGTTGTGAGCAAACTCACTTTAAGGGTAGAACTGAAGGGAAGCCCCTGCCGTGATTGTAACTGCCTTAGTGTGGCTTCATAGCCCTACTGGGATTATAAAGTAGCGGAAACCAGTAGCAAATTGGTTTGGTTTTCCTATTGCAGAAAAGTGTCAAGCTTTGCCTCAAAGAATACTGTGAGAACTTTACTAGAAAATAAGAACACGTGTAACATTGAAACGACGTGTCCAATTCTATTAACGTGTTGATAATACTATTTCCTTTCTCTCCAATAGGATTTAGAGTAAGAAATAACTGAGCCAGCGTGCCCGTGTTGCTTTAGCCACATGCCACGTCTGCTTCTGCTATCGATGAACCGAAGGTAGCAAGAGGTCGCAGGTTCGATCCCCCGNGTAGCAAATTGGTTTGGTTTTCCTATTGCAGAAAAGTGTCAAGCTTTGCCTCAAAGAATACTGTGAGAACTTTACTAGAAAATAAGAACACGTGTGACATTGAAACGACGTGTCCAATTCCATTAACGTGTTGATAATACTATTTCCTTTCTCTCCAATAGGATTTAGAGTAAGAAATAACTGAGCCAGCGTGCCCGTGTTGCTTTAGCCACATGCCACGTCTGCTTCTGCTATCGATGAACCGAAGGTAGCAAGAGGTCGCAGGTTCGATCCCCCGCTAGGTCTTCTGATTTGCACGCCTCACTAATGATCACACCATGTCGCAAAGATGGCAGTAGATTGGCTGGAACTCTGTACCACCGGGTAAAAAGGGCCTTAATTAGGTCTATTGCTGAGTTAGAACAGGTAGTTCGTCCTACCCGTCTAGTATACTAGTATTACTAGTGATATAAATATCTTTGAGTCGTCTAGTTTCAAAACCAGCCATCTGCAAGAAATGAAATTTTTCAGGAGGGGCACAAAACTGATTTCACCATGAATCAATCATAATTTTTATAATACAAAAATATTCTTTAAAAGTACTCAGATATTAATTAAAATTAATTGAATTAAATGTTTCATGACCATGTAATTAATTAATTAAAATTGCATATGGCTGGTTTTGAAACTCATACTGTAAGATAGCTGGTTTTGAAACTAATTATTGTGATAAATAGGAAAAAATCACGTGTATCAATAGGTAATACTTATTAATATCAAATATTAATAAATATTTATTTTATTACTTTATGTGCATTTAAAATAATAATTTAAAAAAAAACATTAAAACATTTATTTTTTTTTAATTATATACAAATTTTTTTTAGATATAAAAAAAGTTAAGAACATCATTGGAATGGAAATAGTTATTTTAAAATGACCAGAACCAAAAAATTTGGATTAGCTTTATTAAAACATAATAAAGAAAATATTATAACTAAAAAGAAAAAAATATATATAATAAAATTATAAACGTAAGAGAATTAAAGAGAGAACACTGAGCAGATAGCTGGTTTTGAAACTAACCCTTAACTTTTATTTCAAATTACTTATGGAAGAAGGCCTCTTTTGAAACTAATATTGATGCTACAGGTAGATCTTTTCATGTAGAACACATTAAAACAAAAAAAACAATTTTTCAATTTTTTGTCAGATGGCCTGTTTTGAAACTTGACGACTCCTTTCTTTTTTTTACGTACTATACTTTATACTTTACAGCGATAAGGTTTTAAATGTTATACAATGCGTTAAAAGACTTTTGGAAGGAATCAGTTAGTAATTAGGGAATTTTGCAAATTATGTTTGATCCATGAGTGGCATGTTAATATTCTCATTTTAGAAAAATATTGGTAATGTTTCTTGACAATATTTTGAGGTAATAATCTTGATGTGTTCTTTCCATGTTAGTTTTTGATCGAGGAAGAGACCAAGAGATCTGAAGTTATTTTATTTTCTAGCTGGAAATTATTTCTTCTTGTGAAAATGAAGCATTCTGATTTTTATAGTTCTAGTACAGTAATTCTAGTCCAGTGAATGGTGAATTATGTAGTGAATCATAGTGGAATCAAAATAGCTCCTTGTGGGATACCTTTTCTAGGTACTCTACTTTCTACTATTTCACTCTCTCGAAAAAGTAGTATTCTATTTGTCATTAAGACCCTCATACATGTTTGCGCTAACCTGATGTCGTGCAAATTTAGGCTACATAAGCCAAACTGTTTGCGCAAACATTTTGACCGTGAATGGGGACTTTTAGTTTAATTTTAAAATTTGCTGTTTGTTTTGGTACTTTGATCTGGTTTATAGTGTAATATAAAACTAAAACTTACCATTACCTTATACAATTATTTAAGTCCCGAGTAGAATAATTTTGTAAATTTACTTGATTACTTGTAATAATTATATTTCCATTATAATCCTAGAAGTTTACGATTAAACATCAATGATAATTATCACTGCAACTTGTTTTACGCAAAAATTAAGGATGTTGATTGTTTTTTCTCTAATTATCGTAATGCTAACCGTTCTTTATGGTATTATTCTGTATTATATTGTCTATACGTCTGCATTACTAACAGAAGAAGAACTGTCTTCAGCAGCTTGCTCGTTATTACTTTTTTGTAAGTAAAAATAATTTTAGAATTAACTTCATTTGTGGGCATCAAGTAAGTTTCTTACTAAACTCAAGGATCTCTTATGTCTGAAACAGTTCTTAACAAATTCTAAAATATAATATAAGTATCATGACAGCAGATTTGTTTTAAACTATATTAAACCAAGTTTCTTCGCTAGTTGAGCTAAGTCGGTTATATTTTATAAAAAGTTCTGACTGAAGCTGTCAGCTTATTAAATTAAATGCGATGTTTTATAATTATACTGAACTAAGTTAAAACAAAATTTTATAAGATAATGGGAATAAAATTAGAAGCCTATGATTTAGTTATCAGTTGTATAATTGATTAGTGCTTTCCTGACGGGAACGACTCACCTCGTAATGTAAGCTATTAGTAAATGCTGTACTAATTTTAAACAATTAGTAAATTCTCGTACTAAATCAAGCAGCAGAAAGTAATAAATAATTCCTGATATTCATATGTAAAGATATTACCAAAGTAGATTCTTTTATATTTAATGAAAAGATGAATAACATTTATTTCAAATAATATAGATAAGAATAATAATAATGATCACGAAATATTGTTTGGTCTCTTAAAAGTTGTCTAAATTTTCAAGCGATTAGATTCTAAGAATAAACTTCAGATATAAATCTGTTTTTAGAAATAAGTTATAATTTTATAGATCTTAATTTAGATTTTTTGTTTTGAATTGTACTTAACTGCAGTCATGTGAGGTTAGAAGGTTGTTGATTTTTTGTTTTTGAAGAAGGACAGATAAATATTTTGTGTACTTTAAAATCCAATAAAAGGGCTTCATTAAATTGCTTGAGAAGAAGTTGTTTGTTTGTTTATTTTTATTTTTATTTTTTACAGTCATCTTGCCTGAATTTGATAGCTTTCATAACCTTATTGAGGGATACTCAAAACTTAAGGACAATGGTTTGTTGGGTGGATTATATAATCAGGTTTTCTAATGACATCTTAAAAGGAAATTATGAGGATATTAAATATGGTTGGTATTTACAATGAAGACTGATTATTGTTGCAAGATGAATAAAACAACTTTTTTTTGTTCTTGCATAATTAAATTTTATAATAACGAAGTACTCGTTCGTATCTTCACCATTCGATACAAATTATTTTTTAAAAATAAATAAACCAAGTCCATATTTTCACGGAATCATTTTTGGTTTTGTAAAAGACGTAAAAAAATTGCTAATTTTGTCGTGTTTTTTTCCGCGTTGAAAGCAGATCGTGTTTGTAGCCATTAGCCAGGCTTTAGAGAGTCCAGTCGTGTTTATGCAAATATCCCTGACTTTTTTCACACCGTCATGTTAAAAGCTACTCTGAACTAACTACAGGCTGTCGTGACAAACTCGAATAGACTTCATGATTGAACAAAATCTCCTGGCAAATTCTACCTTGTAAATTGTATATTTTTTCAACTGCTGCTTTAAGTTAATTTAGGAGAGAGAAAACGCACTTGACTCCAGTAAATTTCTTGCTTCTGGAGTATTTTATTATAAGCTTATCTTGATTTTAAAACAGGTATTTACCCGAGTAAATCATTATATTTATTTTTAGTCTTGAGTCTACACTATTATTAAGAGTATGAGATGAATTATTTTCATATTTAGATTTACCAAAATATAATATAGGTCTGGTCAATGGCTTTTCTATTTTTTCTCCCTCTCCAAAATTTAATAGTGTATATAAATTAAATAAAAAAAAGAATAATGAACGTTAAAATGAATGGAAAACCTTGCTATAAGATTATTTAATTTATAAGTAATTAATTATCCTTAATGAGAATGAAGTAAGAATTAATAATTATTATTAAAAAAATAATAAAACTCAGTCACGTGTTTCTGCTGCAGCGCTTAAGCGACTGAACGACGGAAAATTCCTCTTTCAATTCTCAGCAATGAGGAACAATTTTTCGTGTCTTTCAATTATTTATAGCTAAAAAAAAATTATAAATTTCATTTTTAAGTTTTAGGTAGTATTCATACTACGGAAAGTTTAAATTTTAATTTAAATCAAATTTTAATTATTATTCAATGGGGGACAGATAGTTGGAAAAGTGCTATACTGGAAATATAGAGGCCCGTGGTTCAAGTCCCGGCGCTGGAGTCTATTTTTCCCTGTCTGTCTCCCATTCTTAATAATAATTCTAATTTGATTTAAATTTATAAAAGTAATAGAGCTAAATAAATTTAAATAAATTGTGCAATAGAACTATCAAGGAATAATTATTATCAGCACATGATTAAATGGAAAATTTTTCTAAATAAATAAATATTTATGAGAATACACTTAAAACCACTTTTTATAGATTAAGAATTATTTAAGAGAAAGAAAAATTTTCAGAACATACGTGAAATAACCACTAACCCCCTTTACAGGTATGCATTACAGAATATGCATTTATTTTTTAAAGTAGGGATATTGAACCAAATACTTTTTCGAGATGTAAAGTATAATTACATTGATAAGGAAAAGGACCCAAAATAATTAAAGGACTGTAAGATTGGTGCTTGTTGAGCCCTTTACGTTTTTTTTTTTTTTTTTTTTTTTTTTTTTTTTTTTTTTTTTTTTTTTTTTTATCAGTAATTAAACACGATACAGAACTTAAATTCCATTTGTACTTTAGACCTCATTTTTAAATGGGATATGGAGCGAAGTGGAGGTCACTATTAAAGGTAAACACAAAAATTTCCTCGTAAAATATCACTTATATAATAAAGTAGTGTCCCGTCTATGCACCTCGAAATGATTTGCTATTGCTACGCTAAGGCAACCATTTATTCCAATACAAATAAATGTTTGTTTTGATTTGTTAGTCTTTTAGTAGAAATAATTACTTATCTAAATTAATTTACATAGTTTTACTCTTTTCTTATAATTATAAAATTAAGCCCGTTGTCACGAAGGGTTCGTTTATTATAAATCAAAGCTGATTTGATTTGTAATAAATCTTTTACGTAGACAGACTTTTTCTTTTAACTGTTAATTGTTTAAAGTTAGTTAGTTACCTGGGAGCCAGGGTAGCCGAGCGTCGTAAGGCGCTCTCGCTCAGCTATCAATACATGAGGCAACTCGAGGTCGTGGGTTCGATCCCGTGCCATGATTCTCTGAATTGCATCAATGAATCGTGGACGGTGCAGGGCGAGAGACACCCTTTATAGGGACTCTTCCCCCACTCTTTGATGTGGGTCCGATCCGTGTCATGGTGATGTAATTTGTATCTACAGTTCGAGGAAGGAGCAGGGCGAGGGACACCCTTTATGGGGACTCTTCCCCCACGCTTTGACGCAAGCTTATATAGCTTACTAATGACCACACCATACTCGCTTCGGCGCGGCGGTACAATGTACAAATGTATGATGTGTGAAGTAGCTGGAACTCTCCACCACGGGGCGTAAAAAGGGTTTAAGTGATTGCCTAATTGCAAGGTTCGAACAAGTGGTTCGTCCTACCCGTTCTAGTAGGAAGTACTAGACTACTACTACTACTACTAGTTAGTTACCTAGCGAGTCTAACTCACTGTAATAAAGCATTAGTATCTCTTATCAGCATCGGCATCAGAGTATAAGTGATTGAACGTTACTTTTTTTACTATTTTGACTTTTATACGACTAGTTAAAAGATATATTATGGAAGACTTTGTTAAAAGATATAATATAGAATTTTTTAAATAAGACTGAGCTAACTCAAAGAGTTTGCCGTAGTGTTATTGAGTTAATTATAGTATTTAGCTAGCTAAAAATGCTTTTAAGACACACGATAAAAATTATTGTTCTAGTTTAAAAATTACCTCAAGATGAGTATTTTTTTAAAAATATTTATTACCGTTAAAGTAAATGGATAGAATTGTTAAGATTTTGCAGATTTTGGATGTTATTAATTTCATTATTGTAGTTTTAGTTGCATTAAGTGTTTGTTGAAAGAACTTAAAAACTTACAGAACTTTTATTCAGAATTGTAACTATATGCACACTTTAAAAAAAAATAATCTCGAATTGTATTGTGGTGCTCAGACGATTATTATTTTTTTATACAATCCAAGTATTTAAAATATTAAATAAAAACTAATCAGGATAATTAACTAGAACATTTATTATGGAGCTACTTAAATCGTGACCATGGTTAAAGCACGATTAAAGCTACATAAAGCAAATTGCCAGGTTTTGAATCTGCAAGGTGCAATGTAACTTATTTTAATTAAACCTCAAATTAGATATATGTGGCGCTACCAAATAGCTTAGAGTGGTCAGGGATGAGGTCCTAAATGTCAATTTATTTTAAGAATAGGATTTTAACCTTGCAAAACATTTGATTATTTTAAATTACCACTATATTAATAGCCAACTTAATCTTTATCTCTTAATCATTTGACTTTCAAGAATGATCATCAATTAGAAATATTGAACCTTGACCATTTTAATTTTATTTAAAATTTGAGTACCATTTAAACATGCATGTTAGATATGGGAGCGTCTATGGAGGTCATCTTAAAGGGAAAAAAAAGTAGTCTCTCCACTTAAATTAACTCTTTTTTAATAGCCAAAGCAGCTTTCAGCCTTCATAAGGCCATCATCAGTGCCTACAAGAACAAACAATAGTGATAAATGATGCATATAGCAAGACTAAATACAAAGTAAATCTAAACAATAAAAAACCTATTATAGTGACTGATATCGTCAAAAAAGTAATAAAACAAATGACAAGTCAATAAAACAAGATAAATAAATAAAAATAACAATTCGGAACACTTAAAATAGTAAAACTAAACAAGTCATAAATTATGCAAGCGTATAAAAACTAACAATAAAATAAAAATTAATACTACAATGTAGTTAAATTGACAACCAAGTTAATATAGCCACGAGATTAATAAAATAAAAATAAATAATTAAAATGGGATAAAAACCATTAATAGATAAAATAAGCGAACTAACTAAAATAAATAATAAAAAACATGAATAATTAATTATAATTAGGAACAGAGTATATAAAAAAAAATAAATAAATAAAAAATAAATAAATAAATAAAATAAAAATTAT
>KZ651201.1:414010-425080 GCA_001010745.2 Gerris buenoi
ACTGTGTACCAAAATTAAAATTTTGAATATTCATGTAGACGGTGATTTTCCCCTTGCTTTGAAGGTCAAGTGTGCAAATTTTCATCGAGATCGGACTAAAGCTGTAGATTTGTATAAAGAACATGCACACATACGTTGACTGTTATATATGTATGGCCGCCATCTTTAATCAAAATGCCCGATTGGTTAAACATTTATCTAAAGTTACTAATTTGATATATGGAAGCTAACTTCTAAATTTCAAGGTTCTAGTGCAATTGGTTCCCAAAATATCGTCTTGTCAAATTTTGTATATAAATGGCCGCCATCTTGAATCAAGGTGGCGGATTTTTAAAATATTTCTTAGCGAGCACCTAGGAGGTAAGGGGAACACACCTACGAAATTTCATGGTCGTAGGTCCAGTGGTTTCAGAGATATCGTGATGTGTCAGTCAGTCAGTCAGTGAGTGGTATTTGGATTTTATATATATAGATATGGGATATGTCAAAACAAATAAAATAACTTGCGGATTTTTTCCGAACTAACTTTCCATACAGCAAAATTTGCTGAAAACGACTTCAATTCTGCTGAAAGATGGCTAAAAGTATTAAAATATTGCATTGTCATCGTGTTCTATTCTAAAAGTTTCAAAGGTCTTGCTAATCGGGAAGTTGGTTAAAAATCATTTGCAGGATTTGTACTAGACAAACAAACAAACAAGAAAGCAAGCTAATAAAAACGTAGTAAAAAATAGACTCCAAACTAGGATTTGGGGATATTATATACTTAGTAATGGATTGAATGATGTTTAATATAGTACTGATTCTATTCTAAGAAGGCTTTGGCTTTGGAAATAAAACTATTCAAAAATGAAAAAGTATTCAAAAATCTTGCACTTCTGATGAATTACAGACAAAACTTTAATTTTATATAAATATATAGATGTTCAACTATAAATAAATGTAACTTTGAAACCCCAAAACAACTAGGGAATGGGAAAACACTGGGCCAAGTTATAATTATGTTCTTTTATATGAGAAAGTTTAATTATATAAAAGTCATTAACCCAGAATATAATATGTAGTTTGTGAGATATTAACGAAAATATATCTGATCCTGTGAAAATCGAAAACGACGTGTATACCATCACCTATTGAATACTTATACTTATAAAAGTGTTTATTAATAAATGTATTTCATTTTAAAATGTCGCCTTACTGCGTGTTTATAGTGTAAGAAAAATTGTTTTCCCTCGTTGACACTTGTGATTTGGAATTTTTATTATTTCTTCAATATTCTCTTCCTTAGCGCCATTTAATAAGTATAATTTTAATTTATTTGAGGTAACTACATTTGTATTTTTGTCGTGTTGCCACGAATAATCTGTGCCTGTATAACGTGATGGTTTATTTTACACGCTGTTTTTGATGATATTGTAGCATGAGGCACGAGAATGTCTTCCTCTGACCTTGCTCGTGAATGAAAAAAAAAAAAAAAAACTGACCTAAACACTTGTATTACGTTCCACTTCCATTGTATTGCATCCAAACCCTTCTCATACTCACAACACAGCAAAAACTTGAATGAGTTTAAACCGACAATTCCAATGAATGGGGACTGTCAAACGATTTTCAAAAGTTTCCGGGAAACAATCACTTATAAACTTCGAACGACTTTGAGAAAAAAAAGGACCAAACGATTTCATTGATTTCGACCAAAATCTGTTTTTTTTTTTGTTTTTTTTTTTGTCAATCATAACTTAAAATTCTCGGATACTCGACCGCATGTTATTGAATGTTTAATTCATAAAGTTTTATTTGTTTGATTTCTCTCCCTCTTTTTCTCATTCTATCTTTTATTGGTTTGTCTTTGACTTTCATTCCTTCTGTCTTTCATTATCATTCGAAAGTTGTTATTCTTTCAGCGAATTGTGTTTTACAATTTGTGAGTATCACTACTTTTTTGAAAATCATTACAGATTGTAATTCATTTAGAACATTATGAAACATCCGTTTTTTTTTTGTAGACATTAAACAGGTAAAATATTAAATTATATTATGGAGGATCAGTTGCTAATTAAATTCCGAGTTTTAGAAACAAAGATATATTCGTCAGTTTCGAGTTTTAAAATTCATCAGAATGAATTTTTTAAAGATTATGCCAATTAAAAGATTATGCCAATTTATAAGCACACTGTTCGATGAAGCAGTTTGAATTTATATGCTTAATATAAATATATATGTATTCATGTATATTTTGATTCTGAGTATACCGAGGGTTCTTAAGAACGAAAAATATTTTATGTATCCGATTTCAAAAAATTCTATGACCGAAATCCGTTTTAGACGTAAGTGAACAAGTTTTGACACTGTGTTTTTCTGTCATTATATCGCTCATTTTTTGTGAACACCCATGCATTAAACACTACTCGTCCGATTTTAATGAAATTTGGATGTTAGGTCATAATTAGCCATTGTTTCCTATAATGTTTCATCCTTCTGCGCCCATTCCAGTCCACATGTGCACAAACATACATTTATTTACACCTATATCTTCAGATGTACTCATTTGATTTTTTTATGAAATTTTGTATGGTTCGCGTTGAATGTAGCCTGCAGATAGCCCCAGATTAATTTTAACCGTCTGCGCTCTTTACAAAATCAGAGCTCAGAAAGTTATATGCTTTGCTAATTTGATACTTTAATTCATGTAAAAAATCAAAAGAATGTTGACAGATTTATAAATCAGGTGGGGGGGAGGATGAAATAAATTATTAAATAAATAATTTAAAAAAAAAGGTTTTTATAGCATAAAATGATGATAATATTCAAAAGAGAGGCTAGGAAGCTATGGTCACGCTAATTGGTAGACTATTTTTTATAAATTCATTATAAAGAGTTGTTATTGGCAAATGAATAGTTAAAATTAATCAAATAGGCAAATTCTGCTGTTTATTTTACCACGAATGTAATTTTCATGTAATCGTTATCCCAAGCTATTAAAATATTTTTATGGGTTACATTGCATTTTTGGACGACTGTACATTTCAGTTTAATGGGTGTGTTAACTTAAAAAAAAACATTGCAATGTCAAGGGAAACTAAAAAAAGATAAATTTCTAAACGACGTAATAAAGGTTTCACATCGCAATAAATATTTATACATTACAACATATATACAGAATGTGAATCACTGTTCAACCTCCTCGTAACTCTTCGACCGTGTCACACTAAATTATATTTAAACTTTAAATAAATAGAGTGCCAGTAGAAAACAAAACAAAAAAAATAAATGAATAAATAATAAAAAAAAATAAAAAAAATAAACAACTAAAGTGTAAGTTTTAATTTGAGTCTTTAAGATGAGGTTAAGATAAATTCTGCATGACGAATAGATGATAACGACGCCTTGTATTCCTCTGGCACCTAGAAACTCTGCCAAAATACATTCTACTCCTTCCCACTGTTCTCTGCCAAATTCCTACAAACTAGTGTAACTCTGTATTATCAACAAAACAACAATTATACAATTAATTAAATAGGTTATTTGATATTCATAGAATTATATCATACATTTTGTGATCTAGAAATGATCTAGAATTTTTTTTCTAGAATTTTATTCTAGAAATTTGATCTAGAACTTTATTCTAGATCTTTCCTGATTAAAAGAGAATAATTTAAGAAATCTATAAATAGTTCTTATATTGGATGGTTTGCTTATCATAAATCTCTTGCTGTCCGGCAATATGCGGGTGATGAAGGATTTGAAGTCTTAGAAGCATCTTCAGGGGTTTTAAGTTTTAAGTATTATGCTATAAGTGGGCAGTTTTGGTTCAGAACCTTAAACTGATCACTTATGTCCAAAATGGATTACGGTCTTAGAATTCATGTATTTGAGCTAAGAAGTAGGAGCGTACAGAACATCATGTTTGCGCAAACATTTTGATCGTGTATGGGGCTATTTGATGTTTGTGTAAACATGGTGTTTGACGTGTATGGCCTAAATTTGCCCGACATCAGGTTTGCGAAAAATGTTTGATCGTGTATGGGGGCTTTTAGAGTAAGCGACTATCTAAAAACCAAAAAAAAGTATCTAAGATTACAATGCTTCTACTATCTTTGGTAAGTTCGGAAGGAAAATTATTGTAGGGAATAAAAATAAATAAAACATAGACAAAATTTCAGAAATTTTTTAAATTTAATACTGATATAATGCAATGTGTAGTATATGAACAATCGTACATAATAACAGACACCTGTGTTATATAGAGGTATATATACATGTGTATAATGATATTACGTCCAAATGAGTTCAAGGAGCGTTAGAAATGTCGCTTGTATCGAGACCGCGGTCATATTTTTATGTGACCGACCATTGAATTAACAAAGGACGGTTAATAAATTAACATTTCTTATTCTGGTATATAAGCTCGCACGAAGTAGGCGAGCTCCAGACAGTACCAAGGCTTTTATCAACCTGTGCGTTTTAGGGCGTTGGCCTAATGTACTAAGTCACATTGAAACAAGTTTAGATATTTGACTCATTTCATCATTATGTTGCTGAATCTATTGAAATTTCTTCTGAGACAGATCTTGAGTATGTGAAATTAAAATAGTATTAAGGACAATAAAGATTAAATTAACTTTAATATTGAACAAAAAATATATCATGTATGATTATATGTATTTTAGTTTTTTTTTTTTTCTCAAGGCAAGGTGAACTTTTGACTTGTACTCTTATGAAATTAAATAACACCTTTAGTATTTTTAATAACAGAGTTAAATTAAACTAAAATTTTATTTAATAATAATATAAAAAAAGACTTATTAAAAATGTTATTAAAAAATATAGTGAGATTAGTTAGTCTGAAATGCTAAAGGTTCTTGTAAATAAAACATTAAGCGTAAAGATTTGATTTGAATTAGGAAAAAACACTATGTATTTTACTTATTTATTAAAGCAGCTTTCGACCTTAATGACGAAATTGTCAATGCCTATGAACCTAAGGTGTGAACTGATTAAAATAATTAAAAAGAATTTAAATCAAATTACAATTATTATTAACTACGGGAAACATACAGAGAAAAATAGACTCCAGCGCCGGGATTTAAATTAGAAAGACAAAAAAAAATGGTGAGACAAAAAAGAACTCAAGCTCAGAAACTCAACTCAGCAACTCAAATAAAAATCTATGTATTATAAGTCAACGTATATATATGTGTGTGTGTATGTTCTTTATACAAATCTTAAGTTTTATTCCGATCTCGATGAAAATTTGCACATTTGACCTTCCCTTTAAAGCACGGGGAAAATCACTGTCTAGAATAATTTTCGAAATTTAAATTTTGGTTCACAGGGGTACGGGGTACAAGGAATGAATACGGTTCAAAGTAATGAATCCCCATCATGATGCATATTGTTGAAAAGTTCTTTAAGAGTAGAGTAATTGTTGTTATGTACAGTTTTGTCATATTATGTACATTTAGGAAGGGGGTAAAATAAATAGCTGTATCTTATATAAAAAGAACAGTGTCTGTATGAGGGTGTCATTTATACAAATCTACATTTTTATCCCATTTTGATGAATATTTACACACTTTCCTTCAAAACAATGTGAAGGTCACTGCCTTCATGAGATAAAGAAATTAAAATTTTGGTACACAGGGGTAAGGGGTACAAATGTCCAAGTAATGGATATCCTTCATGACGTATATTTTATACAAATCTACAGTTTTAGTCTGATCTCGATGAAAATTTGCACATTTGACCTTCAAAGCAAGGGGAAGGTCACTGTCTACCTACATGAATTTTCGAAATTAAATTTTTTTTTACACAGGGGTTCGGGGATGATGCATATTGTTGAAAACTCTTACAGAGTATAGTAATTGTTGTTATACACAATTTTGTCATATTTTCATTTAGGAGGGGGGTAAATTTGGGATATTTGCGAATTATCTTATCAAAGAGGAGGGGGTATAGAAATGAAAGGGAGGGGTAGAATCTAGATATCCGTCCAGAGTAAAATTATTTAAATGTTTCTTGATGGTAGTTTAAAATTATCAAATTAAAATAATACTCCGTAGCGAAGCACGGGTATCTAGGTAATTAGCTAGTGTTTAATATCCATTGTGAGACAAAATCGTTTTAAAAAATAGCATTTTTAGAATTTCGTAGATTATTAACCATATATACGTTATTATATTTTGAAATAATATTTTTTTTTTTTAATTTCCCCATCCTACACAATATGAAAATAAAAAATATAAACTAATTTCGTTGGAAGTTCTCGAAAATCAAAACAATGTAAAGAGTCCCTGGTTCAATCCCCTGGTGGGTCACAAAGATTTTTATCAGTAACAACAACTAGATAAATAAAAAAAAAAAAATGTTGGGAAATTTTCATCACTCTTTAATAACGTATTTGCATGAATTATTTCAAAAATTTAGGACTAACCGTTATAAGATGGTTGGATTTTGTTAAATGGATATTTTAACTCATTAAACCAATAAAGAATATTATTGAAACATTTATGAATATTACGGAATATTTAATATTTCTAACCTTCTCATTTGCAGCTTTGAATACCTCATTGCATAATTGAGTAGCACATTTTTGCAAATTGGGCATGCCTTCATTTGGACACTAATTGAGCTTCTATAATATATACGCATCTGTACATGAATGTCGGCACTACCCCTTCTATAACCCGCGCAATGCCTAAACAGAATTTACTTTCTGGATGTACCTTATGACATATTGCTTCTAGTAGTTAAATTATATTTCTCATCCAGTCCTTGAAATTATGTACAATTTTAATAATAAATATATGCTACAAATATATTAATACGTAATCATATTTGCATTCATATATATTAAAGATTCTTTAAACATGCTAAATTCAAAACTTTGATTTTTCTTACATAATAGGTTTGTTCCAACCGCACTGCCAAACTGGTTTGGAACTGTCGACGCATGCGCATTATGAACAGGACGTTCCAACGAAGCCCAAACTCAAACTGTGACTGAACTCTGCCTGTTAGTCGGATGTTCCAACCACGCTCTGATTGAATCACGGATTGGTTAGTAGTTTGGGATTGAATTTCTGAGAACAGAAACGTAACCTTCCGCTTTATTGTTTTTGTTTTGATTTCGCTCGCCTATTATTTTCCTTTCTTGTGATTCAAATCTTACTTTTAAAATGATTTTGTACGAATGCGATGATTAATTTTTGTGCATATAATGACATTTTCTAGATATTTCTGAAAAAAATAAAAATTGGACCTATATCCAAGATGTACTTTTGGTACTTATCCCATTTTCAAACAAATATCGAAAGAATCCGATTTATTTCAGAAATTTTTCTTCCTCTAACAGGACTAAGATTAATATTTGTTTTTTCAAAACAAAAGAGCATTCAGGATTATATCAATAAAAATACGTGTGTGCCCTGAGTCTACTAAAACAAGTTTTTTTATAACAGTGCTAAAACCTACCACATCAAACAGTTTGGTTCGAGAAAGGAGCGTTCCAACAAAAACGAAATCACAAATCAATTCCTAACGGTCAATGATCGCGCATGCGCATTATTTCAATCAGGGACAATGACGGATTAATCCGAAACTGATTCGGAACTAGCGGTTGGAACAAACCTATTAAATTCTGATATTTGTTTTGCAATCACTGATGATATTGATAAAACCTATTAAACAAAGGTGTCAATAAAAAATAAATATTTTTCTCTGATCGCTTTTTAATAACAGATGCGATAAATCAAAGAATGATAGAAGTTTAATGTGCGAATACTTTTATAGTACTCGTATAAAGGTTGAATTAATCCGAATTACATCTTGAAACTAATGTAGTGAATCATTTTGTATTAGAATTATATAATACTTAGATTTAATGTTTTGAATTGACACAGTTCTATATTTTCTCCTACTAGTTTCTTTATATTTACATAATTCCTAAATATATGTCTCTCAATTTGTTTTAAAAAGTTTTAATGCTATTAATAATTAATTTTTTAATCTTGGTTTAGAGGATAGCTCGTTTTGACCTGAATCTAAAATATATTTTTTATCTTTAAGTTTAATTTATCAAATGTATTAGTATTAAATCTTTATGATTCGGATTTTAAATAATATTTAAAATTCAATTTTTTAAATTTTTGGTAGTTTTATTACTACGGAAAGATTAAATTTTAAATAATCCAAATTACAATTATTGTGTATTTTTCTCTGTATGTCTCCCGTAGTTATTGATAATTGTAATTTGGATTATTTAAAATAATATTTAAATAAAAAGAGTAAGTTGTCTAGTTTATAAATATATGTTTATATATACAGGGTTTTGGTCGAATATGTAACAAACGAAGAGGGCAACAAAAAACACTATATTATATACCATGTGACAATTCTCAATAGTTTTGCCACAGTATTTTTATTTTTTTGTTATTTTCCAAGGTGCGCCCATTTTACTCTAAAAAAATGTTGCACCTAAAATATTCATGATAGAGCTGAAATAAAGGTTCCGTTGGAAAGGGGAGAAAATTTCAGTTTAGAAAAGGTCTATTTTAAATGCCTTAAAGGGGCAAACATATTCATAAATTTCATTTTATTGTTAATTTTATTAAAAAAATTAAATAATTTTTGTTTAAGCCTGTAATACTGTCAAAACGGCATGAGCTACAGTTTGCCAAANTCCGATCTCGATGAAAATTTGCACATTTGACCTTCCCTTTAAAGCACGGGGAAAATCACTGTCTAGAATAATTTTCGAAATTTAAATTTTGGTTCACAGGGGTACGGGGTACAAGGAATGAATACGGTTCAAAGTAATGAATCCCCATCATGATGCATATTGTTGAAAAGTTCTTTAAGAGTAGAGTAATTGTTGTTATGTACAGTTTTGTCATATTATGTACATTTAGGAAGGGGGTAAAATAAATAGCTGTATCTTATATAAAAAGAACAGTGTCTGTATGAGGGTGTTATTTATACAAATCTACATTTTTATCCCAATTTGATGAATATTTACACACTTTCCTTCAAAACAATGTGAAGGTCACTGCCTTCATGAGATAAAGAAATTAAAATTTTGGTACACAGGGGTAAGGGGTACAAATGTCCAAGTAATGGATATCCTTCATGACGCATATATTTTACAAATCTACAGTTTTAGTCTGATCTCGATGAAAATTTGCACATTTGACCTTCGAAGCTAGGGGAAGGTCACTGTCTACCTACATGAATTTTCGAAATTAAATTTTTTTTTACACAGGGGTTCGGGGATGATGCATATTGTTGAAAACTCTTACAGAGTATAGTAATTGTTGTTATACACAATTTTGTCATATTTTCATTTAGGAGGGGGGTAAATTTGGGATATTTGCGAATTATCTTATCAAAGAGGAGGGGGTATAGAAATGAAAGGGAGGGGTAGAATCTAGATATCCGTCCAGAGTAAAATTATTTAAATGTTTCTTGATGGTAGTTTAAAATTATCAAATTAAAATAATACTCCGTAGCGAAGCACGGGTATCTAGGTAATTAGCTAGTGTTTAATATCCATTGTGAGACAAAATCGTTTTAAAAAATCGCATTTTTAGAATTTCGTAGATTATTAACCATATATACGTTATTATATTTTGAAATAATATTTTTTTTTTTTAATTTCCCCATCCTACACAATATGAAAATAAAAAATATAAACTAATTTCGGTGGAAGTTCTCGAAAATCAAAACAATATAAAGAGTCCCTGGTTCAATCCCCTGGTGGGTCACAAAGATTTTTATCAGTAACAACAACTAGATAAATAAAAAAAAAATGTTGGGAAATTTTCATCACTCTATAATAACGTATTTGCATGAATTATTTCAAAAATTTAGGACTAACCGTTATAAGATGGTTGGATTTTGTTAAATGGATATTTTAACTCATTAAACCAATAAAGAATATTATTGAAACATTTATGAATATTACGGAATATTTAATATTTCTAACCTTCTCATTTGCAGCTTTGAATACCTCATTGCATAATTGAGTAGCACATTTTTGCAAATTGGGCATGCCTTCATTTGGACACTAATTGAGCTTCTATAATATATACGCATCTGTACATGAATGTCGGCACTACCCCTTCTATAACCCGCGCAATGCCTAAACAGAATTTACTTTCTGGATGTACCTTATGACATATTGCTTCTAGTAGTTAAATTATATTTCTCATCCAGTCCTTGAAATTATGTACAATTTTAATAATAAATATATGCTACAAATATATTAATACGTAATCATATTTGCATTCATATATATTAAAGATTCTTTAAACATGCTAAATTCAAAACTTTGATTTTTCTTACATAATAGGTTTGTTCCAACCGCACTGCCAAACTGGTTTGGAACTGTCGACGCATGCGCATTATGAACAGGACGTTCCAACGAAGCCCAAACTCAAACTGTGACTGAACTCTGCCTGTTAGTCGGATGTTCCAACCACGCTCTGATTGAATCACGGATTGGTTAGTAGTTTGGGATTGAATTTCTGAGAACAGAAACGTAACCTTCCGCTTTATTGTTTTTGTTTTGATTTCGCTCGCCTATTATTTTCCTTTCTTGTGATTCAAATCTTACTTTTAAAATGATTTTGTACGAATGCGATGATTAATTTTTGTGCATATAATGACATTTTCTAGATATTTCTGAAAAAAATAAAAATTGGACCTATATCCAAGATGTACTTTTGGTACTTATCCCATTTTCAAACAAATATCGAAAGAATCCGATTTATTTCAGAAATTTTTCTTCCTCTAACAGGACTAAGATTAATATTTGTTTTTTCAAAACAAAAGAGCATTCAGGATTATATCAATAAAAATACGTGTGTGCCCTGAGTCTACTAAAACAAGTTTTTTTATAACAGTGCTAAAACCTACCACATCAAACAGTTTGGTTCGAGAAAGGAGCGTTCCAACAAAAACGAAATCACAAATCAATTCCTAACGGTCAATGATCGCGCATGCGCATTATTTCAATCAGGGACAATCACGGATTAATCCGAAACTGATTCGGAACTGGCGGTTGGAACAAAC
>KZ651201.1:426635-453197 GCA_001010745.2 Gerris buenoi
GCCAAAACGGCATGAGCTACAGTTTGCCAAATTTCAGTAAAACTTCTCCATTTATTCCCCTTCAATTTAAGTACCCTAACACCATCAGTTAATATGCAATTTTTTTGAGCTATGATTGTTTTTCTTAAAAATCGACCGTAAACACGCGTACAGACCACCTTACATGTTACTAAGAGGAGATGTCTTAATTTATATTTTTTTACAAATTAAATTAAAGAGGACTGCAGACCTTACTGTCTATAGGTCAATCCTAATTGACCATATGGACTATTTAAAAGACCATATACTATGGACAATTATGATATTCGGAATGTAACTTATCATTATAAAAATCTGAAGTATAATATAAAAAATTAAACTTTTTTTTTAAACTTAATCGTGTTAAATGCAGTTCTACATTAAAGATTTTGGTCATAACAATAAGTCCAACCATTTTTTTTAAACAAAACTTATTTTTACAATAGCATTATTATTTTTGTGTAGTATTATTACTGTTTCCACAGAGTGTGTTGTGTGTGTTTTTTTTTCTTTTAACAAATTATATTCCGTTCAAATATCATAAGAGTAAAAAATTCCTTTTAAATAGTCCATAGATAGTCTGCAGTCCTCTTTAATTTAAGGTGGAAAAAAATCCGCTCATTCATCTCACTTATTAAGGTAATTATAAAAATTTTGACATCTCATCTTAGTAACACGTAAGGTGATCTGTACGCGTTTTTACGGTCTTTTTTTTTAACAAAAACTCAATCATAGCTCAAAAAAATTGCATAATAACTGATGGTGTTAGAGTACTTAAATTGAAGGGGAATAAATGGAGAAGTTTTACTGAAATTTGGCAAAGTGTAGCTCATGCCGTTTTGGCATAATTACAGGCTTAAACAAAAATAAATATTAATTTTTGTAATAAAATTAATAATAAAATTAAATTTATG
This sequence comes from Gerris buenoi, assembly GCA_001010745.2. Taxonomy (NCBI): domain Eukaryota; kingdom Metazoa; phylum Arthropoda; class Insecta; order Hemiptera; family Gerridae; genus Gerris; species Gerris buenoi. The sequence continues at coordinate 427,568 of KZ651201.1, forward strand.
AATATGTTTTGCCCATTTAAGGCATTTGCAATAGACATTTTCTAAACTGAAATTTTCTCCTCTTTCCAACGGTACCTTTATTTCAGCTCTATCATTAATATTTTATAACTGAATTTAAAATTAAAAATGGCAATGTGCCCTTTTTGCAATGGCGATTCGTATATGTATAGCCAGTTATTTCAATTAGACACACTTATATATCAATTAAACTCACACAAGGAATTTGCTAATACTATTTGGTTGTTATTTAGATTCTCAGCCAAAACCAAACCGTGAAAAAAGGGCCCAGTTTTAGACCCCCACTCAAAAAAGTCAGCCTATCAAACTAGTGATATCTACTTTGTGGTCAAGTCTGCTCTTTCTTTGGTCCTTAAACTCACTCTAACTTTTGAGCAGGACTACACATTTATTTGTATTGCTAAACTCGTGGCCCGTTTCTAAATTATGATAGCCTCTCTATTTTTGGTGGGGGTTTGGAACTTTTTTCTTTTATTCTGAGTTCTCTCCTTCTTATTACCCATGTAACTCCTATGTGAGTGCACATGGTAATGATGTTTTACACCTCATTCAGAAACTGGCCAAGTGTTTAGCAATAATAATAAGTGAGTAGTCTTGCTCTTGAAAGTAGGAGTGAAGTAAGGTTAAGGAATAAAGAAAGAGCAGAGTTGGCCATAAAGTAGATATAACTACTTTGATAGGCAAAGTAGCTCTTTGTGCAATTTGTTTTTTCGAGAACGTCTTACCGTTAATACAATATACATTCGGACTCAAGAACCAACAAATTCTCTGAAGAAATGTCTGAAACGGATTTCTGTCTAGCAATTTTTATTAAACTTATCGGCAATATCTAGAAAATAAACATTTTTTCATATAAAATATACATTTATATTATTAGCCAGCAAATTATAATAATTCCTCTGTTTTGAATAGAAACAGTTTCGGATCACTTATTTTTATTTTTTATTTTTGGCTGACAAGCTAACATTTTCATCTGTTTAAGATTCTGTGTAAAATATACTTTGGCGAATGAAAACGTCATTATAAATGTTCTTGGTCGTGTTCGCTTAGTGGGTTTTCTTTTTTTAAAAATACATATTTCACTTAATATCTCTGTCCGCCCCTTGGAAATTAACATGTTTTAAGATGATCTATTCGTGTAAGCAATTAGTGCTAGAATAAAAAAAGAAAAATAATAACAGTTGGCAAATAAGAGAAGAAAGAAATAAAAGTAGCAAGTCTTGTCAACCTTCATGTCAAAATTCAGCTATTTCAAGCTATAGGGTTGGAACGTAGAGATGTTCTATTTATGAGAAAAAAAATAGGTTTTTTTTTCAGGAATCAAACAAGACCCCCCTGAGAACCAGGCACGGAACGGTCGGGAGCATTCCCGCTATTTATAAATACACAAACACTCGTTTAGTCTAGTTGGCATCAGTTCAGGTGAGATGCTCTGAGATAAAGCAAGCTTTTCCAAGGGAGTCATGTGAAGACGTCATTACTCGGCTGAGGACGGAGCAGTTGTTGTGGATCTAGACAGTTCTGCAGTATTATGACGTACAATCCTGCTCTGTTTTATAGCAAGGAATAATCACGCCAATTCTAACCACCTTGTCTGTCGTCAAAAATTGTCGAATAACTCCAAACCAAGCAGTAATTAATCAATCTTAGAATTGCATTAAGCATAATTGATACATAACAATATAATTGCGTTAGTAGTTCATTTGAGATTGTTGTGATAAAGCAAGCTTTTCCGAGGGAGTCATGTGAAGACGTCATTACTCGGCTGAAGACGGAGCTGTAGTTGTGGATCTGTAGTTTGTGGACAGTTTTACTGCTTAGTGACGTACAATCCTGCACTGTTTTACAGCAAGGAATAATCACGCCAATTCTAACCACTTTGTACCCATGAAACGACATCAATTAATAGGCTACCAGTCGTCAAAAACTTAATAACTCCATAACAACCAGTAATTATTCAATCTTAGAGTTGCATAAAGCATGTTGATAAATAACAATACAATTGATGCTGATTAGACTGACTAAATACCATTCTTATCTAAGATATAATATAAAGGGTGGGCAAAAAAACCGCACCATTATGAACACTTAATGCTCAGCTTCTGTTATAGATAGACATAAGGGTTTGCGGGTCTGAAAACTACATTCTTCTACTCTAAATTTCATCATTCAGCCCGCACTCTCCTTCTGCAGAGGGAGATGGCCCCAGCAATAGTTGATTGACGAATATCCCAGGCATGAAGAATCCTCTTTCGAAGTTCATCAACGTCTTTCATTCTGACTCCTACGTACACTCTTTGTTCTTACTAACCCCAGACAGAGTAATCAATTGGATTTAGTTCTGGACTGGTAGGTGGCCACTGATCTGGTTAAATGAAGTCTGGGCAATTCTGTTTTTAGTATTGAATTGTTTGCAAGGAGTGATGTGACGGGGTACCATCTTGCATAAACGAGTAATTTAGCATTTGATCTCCAATTTCAGGCAACAATGCAGTTAAAACATCTCCAATTTTTGTTATAGCACTGGACTCCTCCCACTTACCTACAAAGTGACGAACTCTCCACCATATTATGATAATTTATTCTATCAAATCTATAATACCAGACAACGATTACTATCCGGACCACGACTTTTTGTTAGACCCTAATTCAAACCTTCATTGCATGGTTTTCACCCAACATTTAGTGTGTTTAGTTATATAGATATGAAACTTAAAGGCTCCCATATACGGTCAAAATGTTTGCGCAAACATTTTGACCGTGTATGGGGCTGTTAGATGTTCGCGCAAACATTATGTTTAACTAAATTTCCCCGACATCAGGTTTGCGCAAACATTTTGCGAAAAATGAATGATCATGAATGGGGGCCTGAAAGTAGAAGAATGTAGTTTTCAGACCCCGCAAACCCCATATCTCAATCGCAATTTCAGAAGCTGAGCTATAAGGGTTCAAAAAAGTGCGGTTTTGTGCCCATCCTGTATTATATTAAAGAAAGAGGCCTCCACTAGTGTAAAATTGTTTCACGAAGACGGATTAAACCGCTAATGGTCTTCAGTGCTTTCGAGTCTTAATTTCACTACTGGTCATTCTCTGAGCCAAAGAATCGTGTAGAAATGTAAAAAATTGAGTGAGTCGAAACAGAGATTCAAATCTGACTGAGCTTTATCTTTAAACATTTAAAGAATAATTATATAAATCATTCTATATCAGGATACTTGGCGATGTCCGCGTTCTGTCCATAAAGGTGTTTGCAGTGTTTTTTGTTGAATTATTTGTTGGCAACTTTTTGTGGTCTTTGCTGCCAATGCTCGGAATAGCGATGTCTATTGTGATAAGTAATCACCTCTTTTCTTTCATTTATGGTCACTACTCAGCTTTTTACTTCCTCATACAAAATTATATTTGATCGAGCTAAGCGAGGTCTCAGTTACAACGTGGGACTCAACCGTTTGGCATTTCGTCTGTCAGTCACGACCAAATGTGTCGTTTGATTTTATTCAAATTTGGAATCTATGTTTCTTGAAATCATTAAAATATATGGATATGTTTTGTTTTGCAAACGTATGATCACTCTGAAGAACGAACATTTTTGTCTCCGATTTCAAAAATTCCAAGACAAAAAAAAACTTTGAGGGAACATTTTTGGTTCCCTGTCTGGCTGTTGGTCTGTCGGTATATCTATAGCTCAATATTTGCAAACCAACATTTGAAATTTGGATGGTATCTCATAATTTTTTCCTCAGCAAAAGCTGATTGGTTTAACATTTCTAGATAAAACTTTAATTAACTCTGTCACAGATACTGATCACTGTATAAACCAATAAAGGCATTCATTCATCACATAATTAGTCCATTATTTGTGCTATATAAGTTTCAACTTTCTGCGTTCCTACACCTATATTTTCAAAAATAATTATGTGATTTTCAAGTACTTGTGATTTTCAAGAATAGGTTGTGAGAAAGCTATGTTCTACACTAATTGTGAGACTATTTTATATAATATACGATACGATATTAAATAGGATATGATCCTGTTGCACCTATATGAAAATTTGTTGAAAGTTGCCTTGGTAAAAACGGTACTTTGACAGAGGCTTAGTGCCACAAATCATTCATGCACGTTGATAAAAATTCGATATTTTTTTGGTTAATATTTCATAAGTTTGTTATTATAGATTATATTAACATGTCAATAATTTATAATAATAGTGACCACCAGTAAAAATTGTAAAGGTTACACATTTTTACGCCAACATAGGAAACAACTCCTTCAAATTATTATTGGTCTATTGCTGAACTTTAATACAATATCATTTTTAGTAAAACGTTATTCATTATATTTTTTTCATTAAACTTTACCCTTTAGCCTTAGTATATAGATAGAAATAGATTAAATACACGTGCTCTTATATGATAGTTTAACCCCATGATATTAAAAATGAATCTCTATAATATGAAGCCATGATATAGCAAAGTTTTCAAAATTTTAAAAGAAACCTTTTCCGCTTTATTCTTTTTTCCACATTTTAATTTAGTGTTTAATATTGCATCGACCCTTCAGCGTGTGTTCTAAAGAGCTTTGCAAGTTTTGCATATTTATTAACCTGTTATTAAAATTGAATGAAATAAAGTATCTTTCACTGAAAACTAGTATATAAAGGATAAGGGTTATTCTCTCTCTTATAGTGAAAATACTCAGAGATCTCTAGTATAGTTAAAGTGCATTATTTAAGCTTTTTCCACTTGTTGTTTGAGATCAGGTGTTTCTAACTTGGAACACTTGTGTTTTACTCTACTAAGTGTTATGTTTTCAAATTTAGAATTTTAAATTTAGTTTTAGTTCTCGTGTAAGTTTTAAGTCATACTGAAAGTACCTTTTATCTACGATTGATAAGAAATATAAACATTGTATCTTAATTTAAATCAAATTATAATTATTATGAACTACGGGAAACCAGCGCCGGGATATAGAGGTACATAAATACTGGAAATATAGAGGCCCTTGGTTCACATCCCGGCGCTGGAGTCTATTTTTCTCTGTCTGTTTCCCGTAGTTAATTATAATTATAATTTGATTTAAATTATAATTTAATCTTCCATGGTAGAATGAACATTGATGAACATGAATTCGTAGAATTCATGCGTAGAAAGTGATTCTTTACGGACTTGTATTTTTTGCGCATGCGCGTTTTATATTTCCTCTTTTTTTCCGCCCTAGTGCGTGGTAAAAAAGAAGAATTCTTCACCTTAACGCACGATTAGCGAGTTTTTTTTTTACATTTAACAAAACTAGTTTGCTCTTTGTTTAAGTAACTGTTTGTATCGAGTTTTTAGTGAAAAACTATGATTGACTTGTATCATTATGACAAAAATGAGGAGAATAATCCGCCTCCCGATTAATTTGGCACCAAAATCCAACTAATGAATTAATGTCATCTTTATCAAAAGAGAAATACGAACTTATAAACACGAAGTTTTTAAAATATTTTTTTCTTTATTTATTATTAAAATACAACAATTGAAGTAGCATTTTGCTTTGCTCATGTGGTTTTACTACCCTCGCTGTGGCTTGGGTGCAAACTCCACACTCGCATGCAAAATGCTTCTTTCTGCATTAGATGCGTTATGTACTATTTGCAGTCAAATAGACAAATTTTTTACAAATTATTTTTTTCTTTCACCCTTGATTTATAGATTTAGGAAGCTCGTGTTTTAAATGAGTATTTAATATTCAAGTTACATAACAATATCTTATCTTTCAATTTTTCTTCCCAGCTTACCGAAGGTAACGGAAGTTCTGTGATCGCTCTGAGGAATGATTTATTTTTATGTTTCCCACTTCATAAATTCCATGGCAGAAATCCATTTCAGACATCATTCGTAAGTATCTGTGTCTGTCGCTCTATTTTTACGATCCAAAAAATCTTAAAAATCGACCGAGTTTAATAAAATATTTGATAGATCATAATTAGCCCATTGTAGGTCCCATATACTTTTTAACTTTCTGAGCCTTTGAAATAGTTTTATTGTGTTTTAAAATGTTATAGCTAATAAACTTTTTTTTTTTTTATCAAATACATACCAAATTATGACATATTAAGGCTCGTTCTGTTTGTTAATTTGCCTTCGGACCATTTGTGTGGGCTGAAAGCTCATACTTGTCCAATTCTATTTAACTTTAACATTCCTTGAGAGAGTTGGTTAGAGGGTATTTTAATTCTTTATTGAATCTCGTAAATCCTGATCCAAACTGCTGAGTTAAGGTCCTCATACACGAACAAACATTTTACGCAAAACGTTTGCGCCATAGACGTCAAACTTCATGTTTGCGCAAACATCAAACAGCCCCATACACGGTCAAAATGTTAGCGCAAACATTTTGACCGTGTATGGGGGTTTTTTAGAGTAGAAACTGTTTGGTAATTAATACTACTGACACGAGAAATGTGTATCGTGTCGTATGTGTTGAATTTCTAGAAATCATCAGGTAATCCTCAAGTTAAAGAGCCAACAACGATGAAATTTTCTTAATGAAATACATAGTTACAAATTTTTTGATCTTAATTAAAAAACGAAATTCATAATATGCCGTTGTTTATAGCTTTTTGGCAGTTGAAGAAAGGATTTGAAAATGCGGTCAGAGATCAAGGATCGTTTATTGTGGATTAAAGCCAATTTTTGAGTAAAATGGAATATTTATCTTTTGAATAATTCGACATCTTCAATGTCTATTTAACTTAAAATATTATGTAAAATTTATCGTACGAGTTCATAAGGAAGACTATTCATTTGTTGGTTACAATGAGTTTCTATCTGCATGTACTTCGGATCAAGTTACTACATTATTATTTTATGTAGCCAAAAACTATTATTTGTGGTTGGGTGGATTTTTAATTTACATTTAAATGAGATCAAAATAATCCATGGTTGTTTTGATTCATCTTCACTTAATTGTACGTTAGCAGCTAACCATGAAAGGTTATGGTCTATTTTTGTAACTTTTGATCATGAAAAACCAGAAATTATTTGTTTGTCTGTGTTGAATTAGATTGCTTATTAACTTGTTCCGTGGTCTTTACTTATGTTGCATTATTGTTCATATTGTCTGTACATGCCTCATATCATGGTTTTTATGGAGAAAACATTTCTTCATTCTCCTCATACCATGTTGGCTTTCGACATGGAAAATCCAGACCAATTTTTCAATCCCCTTCCATTTCCATGCATCTCTAATAGGATTTTCGTCTGCCCTTATAACTCTTCTTCCCACGCAAAAAGCATTAAGGCACTAAGAGAAGGGAGAAAGGGCTTATTACTTATTTCTTGCCCTGTGAGATTTCGCCTCGACCTAGAAAGCTCTCGGTTTGGAGTAAAGAGGATTCGTCGGTCTAGGTTAAAATTCGAGCTCTCTGCTCCTGAAAAATAACCCTCACTGAGAGATACAATATTTATTAACCTGTGCATAAAAGCGCATCGTATATAGGTGTAGGAGAGAATACGAGATAGGCAAGCGGGGAAGGATGCGAGGTTTCTACCATAAAAATTCCTAAGCCCTAGATAACAATTTTGAAACCTCTCTAGGGTAATAATCTGGGGTTAAAATCTGGGACGCTCGAGCCACATTAAAAACCACTAAAAAATTTCAAAATATCTTAATTTCTGCATACTCCTCGCTGGCCTTATATACAATCTTTAATTATTAAAAACTTGAGGTATAGGGAGGGAGGGGTTTCGGGTTTTTCCACTTAACTTAACCTCAATTAAGGCACTGGAACGCTGTTAAACAGAAAATTAACATGTAATAATGAAAGGGTGAAATTCTCTAACCTTCTATCCATTATGAAGTTAATTAAAAAAAAAAAAAAGCTGCATAGAAGGAGGAGAATAAATGAAAACTTCTTTAAAATTTGATTCTCGTTTACTGTGGTGTGAAACGAAATGAAAATTCTTAATAAAAACTATAATAAAATTTTACGAGAGATCCAAGTTTCTACGATTGAGGCAATAATTAAAATGGTTTTAATGACAGAAAATAAAGTTGGTTTGTAGAGCACTCCTCTGTTACTTAGAAAGATAATTAACTCCTTCGCTAAATTCTAACTATATAATCTAATATGAAGTTACCAGTGCCATAAATTTAACATATATTATCACCTAACCACAAATATTTTCTTAAAGTTAATAACTCACTTGGTTATCCGGTGTAATCCTAGAAACAAAGGGTTTGAAGTTTGAAGTAGGTGTTCGTTTCGCTTCCTCTCCTAGAAGCATCTTCATGTGGTGCATCGGAATGTTAACTCGAAGCAAACACAATATATACTTTAGCATGTCATATTATGAGGATATCCTAATCACAATCATGGTTTTTACTAAATTCAGAGCACTGATTAGAGTTAGTTAAAGATGTTCCTCAGACTCTCTTTGGAAGTGATCCACGAACTAAAACTAAAAAAAATAAACAATTCGAAAAAAAGGATTATATTTATTTGTATTTTAAGAGGATTTCTTTTAATTAAAGTAAAAATAAGTAGGATTAGTATTATATTCAAATATTACATATATGAATTTTAAATTTATTATATTATATCCTTATCTATTATGTATCATACTTTTGAGTACTTTTGTATCATTCTTTTGAATCTATGCACAGGTTCTGTTAACTGATTTCAAGAGGAAATGAGTTAGAAATTCAAAGCAAACAGAACTTTCGATGGAGAAGTTATCAGATAATAAGTTGTAGAGAATAAGCTTAAGTAAACACTACGAGCTTGCCTTATTCATGTTGTATCTGGTTTGCGTGGTAACGGCAACCTGCAGCCAGTAGCTTTCCGGCCGATTTCTTCCTTCCACAAGTGCTTAAAGCAGAAACTAAACTCTAACCATAACAGATCAAACATTCTCAACTAACTTCTGTTTGTTTATAATCTCTCTGAGATATTATACTAAATCTATATAGTATATAGGTATATATTGCTTGTATCATTCGGCTAGGAGTTATGTTTTCAATTAATAACTCAATAATTATTATTTGTAGCTTTATCCTACGAATTTCTAAATTGAAATCAATATATATTAGAACAGAAGATAAATTTATCTATTTATAAAAAATTAAAGTTATAATCAAATTATAATTATTATTAACAATGGGAGATAGACATAGAAAAATAGACGCTGGAGTCTATTTTTTTCTGTCTATCACCCATTGTTAATAATAATTATAATTTGATTTAAATTAATATTTAAGCTTTCCGTAGTATGAATTCTACCAAAATGTTTTCAAATATACGCTTAATTAAGCTATATTATCTACGAGATTGGATTCGAGGAAGCTATGTGCCACACCAATTAGCAGTCTATTTTTATTGATTATTTATCGTGTCTGCGATAAGGCAATGGAAAATTTTTTTCATGTAATAAATAGCCTCTTAACTGAGATTCATAGGATATGGTGTTCGTAAGTAGTTTATATTTTAAGAGTTCTGGCTCCGAATATAGAATCAATAATTTATTGATATTGTGTTGCGTGTTTAGTCTAACCACCTTTCGTGTACTTGTAATCCCCTCCTCAACAACCTCCGCTATAGTTTCGGTACCCTCACCTGCCCGCTCACCTGTACCTGCCCACGTGTGCCAGTGGATGATGCATGGTAATGAAGCCGTAGGCTGTCTACGAAACGGAGGTTACTAACTATCGGAGATGGTTAGGGAGGGGAGTACAAGAACATGAAAGGTGGTTAGACTAAACACGCAACTGAATATCAATAAGTTATTGATTCGATATCTTGAGCCAGAACTCTCAAAATCTAAACTACTTTCTTAATAATGGAATAAATAATGTTGGTTAATTGGTATCATTTAATCTATTTAGACCTAAACTTAGTCATCTAGTATAGTTACATTTTACTTTACTTTTTTTATGCTCGTAGAAAAGCATATTTGATTTCCTTTGTCATTTATTTTATGATTTGATGGTTTACTGTTGTATATATGATTGTTAAGGTTTAACAGTTCTTCCTTGTTCCATTCTCAACTCCCGACTATATCCCTCCTATGTCCTATAGCTTCCTACTCAATTTAATTCTTCTTTTGTCATAATATAAAGTAGTACAAAAGCAAGTCTTGCTTGAGATGAGATAGTAATGATTGAATGACTAGTATGATACGGAGGCAGATGCCAGAACCTGCATAGAACCTCAGTCTCTGCATAGTTTAATAATTTTTTCTATTTTCATATCAAATCAGGTCTTGAGTATTATCTGGATCCGTTTTCTACACGCTTCAACTAATTCCTTCATGTCAGTGATTATTTCCGTCATGATAAAAATACCGAAAATATAGGTACTAAGTGTTTTTTTTAACCTCCTTACCTTAATGTTTTCTTTTATTTACTTCCGAGCCCCGAGCGTACCGAAGGTAACAGAAGCTATGTGATTGTTCTAAATAACAAAAAATTGTTGTCTCTGATTTGTCAAATTCTAAGACAGATAGGTACTTATTTAGATTGTCATTCCCCTATGTTTTTATAATATAAATGACTTTGACTAAATAACTAATATGACAAAGGTATGTTACGTACAATGTAGTTTGGAACAAAATAATATCACACTTCTGTTTTTATAACGGGAGTAACAGTCTGAAGAACATTCAGTGCACCTTCTGTAGATTGTTGATACCCTCTAAGTTTTATATTAGGGGAGTAACAATCTATAGAAGCGCCGACAGAAATTCGTTTCAGGCATCATGATCAGGGAACATTTTTGGTTCCGAGTATGTCTCTCACTCAATTTTTGCGAACCAACATATCTTAAAGAATTCTCGTCCGATTTCAATTAAATTTAAATGGTAGGCCATTGTTCTTTTCAATTAGCCCATTGTTCTTTATACAACTTAAAATTTTGCGCATTTTTTTTCCACGCCCACTAACATACATATTTATTTTTACCTATATCTTGTACTTATCTGATTTTTATGAAAGTTGGATGGTTTGTCGAAAGTAGCCCGCAGATAGCCCCAGATTAATTTTAACCGTATGCGCTCTTTAAATTTTGCTGAAGTGATACTTTAATTCATGTAAATTTTTATAATTTAATCATAGTAATAAATTGTTTATTTCGCGATTGCTTACTATTTGCAGGTTTCTGACACATTTTTATTATATTTGGCTAACGATTTTTTTTTTTATAAACCCCAAGAATAGATGTAACGGTACATAAGTCTGAGCCATGGTACCTGAGTGGAAAAGGACTGCAAAAATTATACTACCTGTATCTGCTGATTCGACATTTAAGAAAATATATTATTACCACTAAACTTCTTTAGCTGCTCTACCCAGAGGTGACTTAGATGGAAAAGACTGTACCCAGGATTACTTAGAAGGACATTATGTATAATTATTTCTATTTTTTTCAATTTAATATAGATATTTTCTTCTAATTATTATATTACTAGTTGATTTATATAATTAATTTGGCAATCTAGAATCTATACGTCCGCTCTGACACCATATTTACAAAGTCTGGAGCGTTTCGGGATTTTTTAACTCCTTTCAAATATAAATTCCTTTTGATGTAGTTTTTATAAAATAAATAAATAAAGTTTTATTTGCTTGCATAAAATATTAATGGATTGAATTTATTTCTGTTTCAGGTAGGTGATTTGGCTTCGGTAAATTTATCCTCTAATTAATTTCACACTTCGTGCAAAAAAGGTAAACGGGCACTTCTCTAGATTGTTACTTATAAAATAAAACAGAGGGGAGTATATATCTAAATAAGGTGTTCGGAATGTGGAATGTTCTTTAGACTGTTACTCCCCTTATAAAAACAGTTGTTTGAATGTATAATAAATAATAAAATAGACTACGTCAAAACCAATTAGACTGGAAAGAAATACGGCAGTTGCACCAGTAAATATTTAACAACTCTAGTTATAGAAAAAAATAATTAAATAATAAATACTAGATTAATAGGGCAATAGCGTGAGGTTTAAGCACCCCAATCAGACATTAATGCGATAAGTAATAATTAATACATTTATTAATTATGTAGTTTGCAAAGTTTGTTTACAGGATATAAGTTGTTAAAAAATGACTGGTGACTTATTATGATCCTTAGGACAAAATTACTAAGTGGACCACTACTAAGTAATTTCTAAATTACTTAAATGTTAGTCACTTAATAAGTAACCACTTACTGACTGGCTGGTCAAGTGACTAACTAATATCAACATGAATTTTGATCTAATAACTAATTTTGTACATAGGATCGATAAAATCACCTTATCCGCCAAAATGGGCTGGCCATGGCGCTCTCTATAGATATTATTTTAAAACACCTTAAGGGCAAACTATGTCCCGCGGACGAACTTCGCCCATAATTTATTCTAGGACTAGGACACCAAACAATGTACAAATAACAATAATTTACATTGTACAATGTACTTGTACAGATAATTCTAGCTTGATCTGATCATAATTTGTCACTATTCTGCACGCTATCTTGTACTATTGCGGAAATTGTTGGTCCAATAAAAGTTTCGACCTTTAGTTTGTTGTGCCCATTACTTTGCTTCCACATGCTTATTTCTCACATGCGAACCATTTTTATTATTATTATTTTTTTTTTTTTTCTTATTAACACTGATCTGATTTTTAAGAGATCTGGATGGTTTATCACAAACAGATGGTACCATAATTCACAGTCTATTCCTTTTTATATTTGTATATATTATGAGAAAGTTTTAACTTTGTACTTGAAAATGTATAAAAATAAATCAGTAAGAGGAATAACCAACCTTCCTAAATATAAGAAAGATTACAAATAATAATAATAGTCGAACTATTAAATGATTGCAAATAGAAGCAAATTAGAGCAATTGACGTAAATAAGGACTATAAAGCAAGGATGAAGTAATCATTCTAGAATAAATAAATTACTGGGTAAACAGTAATTTTCCCTTAATAATTTATTGCAAGATTTGTTTGAAATTACAAAAAAAAAGTACAATAATCTTTCTAAAAAAATAAAATCGTTGAATCTAACTTAATGAAAACGTAGTTGTTTATTGTATGTTTTTATAGAATATAATTCGAAATACGTAAAAAAAATTCAAATTGCTTGTAATTTTATTCTTGAAGGATTTTATTTTTTACATTAGAAACTTTTAGATTAATTATTAGATTGACATTTAAATAATTATTCAATTTAAAAAAAAAGAAAGGACATAATATCTGTGAATGCCAGATTTGTAATTTGTTCCTCTTATTATTAAGTTGACATTATTGCGACAGAAACATTGAATTTCGAAGTCCGATGTCATTAGTTATGTTCTCTTTTTTTATTTACGTATGTTTTTAGATTTTGAAAAGCATGTGACATCGAAGTTGAGTGATTTATGTTTGCTGTGTTAATTGTTTTTTTTTTTTTTTTAATTTCTGTGATTATTTTCAGCGAGAAATTTTAACTGAAGTTAAAATATTTTCTTGGAATGTTTTTGATTATTTTTAATCATAGATGTAATTTAAACTAAGGTTAGTTTTGTAAATACTAATTAATAATAATATAAGATTCATTTTAGGAATTCATGAAGGATCTTAGCTCTTTTGTTTGTCGTAAATGATAAAAAAAACCTGACAAATTATAAGCGATACATTGGTGAAAATTATATTCGAATCGGTCCAACTATAACTAGTTTTTGGAGGTAAGCTACGATACACAAGCATATATGTAGTTATTTTCTATATATTGATTTACTTATTTACTGGTTTGTTTATTTAATCATGCTTTATACCAATGATTTTTGAGAGGTAGCGTTCCTAAACTCAGAGCTAAAACGAATTTCTTGATTTCTACTCTGACTGTGATTTTTCTGTACATTTATGTCGGATTTAATTTATATTTGTTCAGTATTTAAGACTATTCTCATCAGCACAGACGACTTAAAGAGATTTTCTTTAAAAAACAATTTATTGGATTTAAGGGATCTTAATATGTGTAAATCAATTCTAAAGGTGAAAACACACGTATAGTTCAAACAGAAAACTAGCGTATAGTTTTTACTATAGCTATAGTAAACTAGCTTTCATGACCACATGAGCTCTAGTTTTAGTCAGCTATACGCATAATTTACTAACCTATAGTCGAATTATACGCTATACATACAGAAATATTACTATTCAGAGGGGCCAAACGAGATGGAATCTCGAATGTTGTTGTATAGTTTTGATTCTTTCTCGTGTGGCCCCTCTGTATAGTATAATTATAAATGTAGCGTATAATTCGACTATAGGATAGTAAATTATACGTATAGCTGACTAAAACTAGAGCTCATGTGGGCATGAATGCTGGTTTACTATAGCTATAGTAAAAACTATACTCTAGTTTTCTATCCTGTGTTTTTTCACCTTAATTCTCAAAATATAATTTTTGTGCTACCACAATATGTACTTTCTATTTGTATATACTACGTATATATAAGTAAATAAATAGATTAAAAACTAATATATTTGTAACCTCTTGGTTTTATTAGTCCGTATAAACTGTATTTACTTCATTATACATGTTCTTAATCTTTGCCTATTGTTTTTATCTGACTATTTTTAAAATAATAATTACAATTATATGTATTGTTATTTTGATAAAATGTCCTTGAAATTATCACCAGATATGGGAAATTTAAATAATGAAAAAATAATAACAGCAGTTTTTATAATTGCATTTAACTTTTTGTCTTTTGTTAAAAATGGAGATAAACTAGTAAATAACCTTAAATTATATTATTTCCTTATTTTATTTATTTTTCTTTTTTTTGGACAAGGAAAACTCTGCATTTTTAATGTTGCAAATTTTCTTTTTATACAAAATTTAATAATTTGCTTACATAATTTATTCATATTTAAAACAGGTTAAGTAATTTATTTAAAATTTATTCCAATGTTACTGATAGGAAGTTATTATATTCAGTATGTCATGACATTGTTATGCCATGGTGGTTTACCATTACCATTTTTTTCTTGATGATAATTGCTTTTAAATTATTAAAACATATAAAATATACATAATTGATACCTTATCGCTGTTTTATAATATTAATAATTGTCGTTATATAGACAAACGATGTTTTCGGAATAATATTTTTTTTCAAATATCAAATTCTATATACAATGAAAAATATCTCTAAAACAGACACCTGTGGGGAATCATATTGTGTACGCTATTTAAGTGTCATTTAATAGAATAAACATTATCCGTATATTGTGTAGAGATGTAAAAATTATCTGCCATTAAAAAAAATTGTATGTATGTATTAATATCCAAAAGATTTTCCGAAATTCCTAGATCTCTACAGTCTGTGCCAAACGAAAGTTAGTGCGTTAACAGCGCAGGAAATCGAGTGACACAGATTGGCCAACCTCTGAGGGAAAAGATAAAGCCATTAAATTCTTATATAGTTATCTTATATAGATACCTTCTTATATAGTTATCCTGAGGGCAAATCTTGAGCTCTCATTGGCTTCCTGCCCCATTTGCTAGTTTTTTCCGCGCTGTCAACTCACTAACTCTCGTTTGGCACAGACTGTAAGGGAGAGAATTAAGGGTAATGTAAAAAAAGAAGAGTAATTTAGCCCAAGCTGATCTTCTTAAGTTAGGAAGTTAAAACATGGTTAAGGGCTTTAGGGTTTAATTAGCACCTATTAATGAACGATATTTTCAATTTTAACCCAGGGATGCGATAAGATACGAAGGGGAGGATGCAGGAAGTTTGGGTCCATGATATTTTCAGATATTTTTGTACGAAAAAATAATTTTAGTTTTTCTTGACCTTTCTTGAAGTTATAAGATTATCAAATTAAAAGAAAAATAAAACGTTCCGAAGCAAAAAAAAAATCGGGTACGGGGTACCTCGGAACTTTTCCTCACTTCAGAGGCCACTAAAGTGGCCTCTCCTGCTGCTTGGCAGCAGGAGGAAGCATCAGCGTTGGACGTGGTCAGTACTTGGATGGGTGACCGTTCTAAACTAACTAATTTATTATCATTCTTAATAAAAACCCTTATTTTTAATACCTATATTTTATTTAATTATTTGAATTTGGCGGAATTTTGACAGAAGTAAACAAACTTTGACGTCATCAAAATCATCGCACTAATAAAATAAATGCCATTCGCTTATAACTTTTAAACTAATAAATATAATTTCATGGGGGTTTTTCATATTTGTTCCTTAATTTTTTCCGGTTCCAACGATATGCTATATTACAAAATCCTATTTATACTTTCGGTATCATTAACCGTCAAAGTTTAAAAATTCAAAAATTGATAACTTCAAAATGGCGCTTATAAAAAAATCAAATTATGTGGGCTTGTTTTTCATACAGAGAGGTATATTCGTGCCAAATTTCAACTCGATCAGGAGCATTTTCGATTTATTACGATTTTTTTTAATTTTTCTGACTCAGCAAACTGGGTTCAAGATGGCGATAAAAAATTGATTTTCCGGGCGGCACAACTACAGGTTAGGTCAGATTTTTCTGCCAAATTTCAACTCTCTAGGTTAAATACCTTGGGCGCTACGATGATAACACACATACACACATACATACGTCATGCTGAAAACCACTCAGGAGGTCTTAAAAACACCTAACACGGATAATTCCGTTGAAATCTCGAAAAAAAAATTATTTTTTTGGGGGGGAAAACAATACTTTTCCTACTATTAGTAGTGAGGAAAAGTAAAAAACTGGAATCCAGCTAGTAATTTCACAATAATAACATTAAAGTTAAGTAGTATCGTATATTCCTTGTTTTTCGTGCTAGTCCATTGTATATGTTCTGTGAAAAAGTATATGTAGTTAGGAGAGAATTTATTTTTAGCTTAAAAGAATGGGAAAGAAGCTCTTGAATGCCTGGACCAGTGAAGATATGAACGAATAGAGGAAAATCAGAGGATGCTCTTTCCCTAGTTTATTATGTCCATGGTTTGTAGCATTAAAGAGCTTTAGAATAGCGTGCGGACCAGAGTGTATATCTCCTTCGCAACATAATTGTGAAATAGTGGCCTCATCTCTTCCTTCATTGCGGTTCCACTAGCTCCTGCTCCCAAGAGATACTGTGCTTCAGCGGCAACTCTAGAAAATCTCTTTAAACCTCCTTTGTGAATAGCCAAGTGTCATTAGTGTCCTCTATTCTTTGCTCTTTTCGTGTTTCTCTTTTCTACTCTAACCTAATATATATTTTTTTTTATTCTTTCTATGCATCCCCGAGTAATTTGTCATTCTGAATAAAAAGGACGTGTCACAGGAATTTAATACAAGAAGAGGAAAAATGTGGGTTTTTTAGTGTTCTTTCCTGTTTTGACTAGAAAATAAGGGATTATCACATTGCAATTTTGTTGCTAACACAAGAAATGATACTTTTAGTAAGCAAAAATATTGTTTTATCCTTATTATCTAACTAAAAATCGGGAGATATCTAATACAAACTTTTTTATTTACTAGTTCATAATTACTTAGCCCAGTTTTCTCAAATTATTAGATACATTTAATTATAATTGAACATTTCATCAAAATTTATCATAGAAGTAACTTCTCCTTGACGGGGAATCGAACCTGGCTCCTCTCCGTCCGTTTTTAAAGCTATTTTCTCAGGAACTATATTTTTCTTGGGAAACTTTAAAAATTATTATTTAATTTTTTTAAATTCATTTAAAAAAATTAAATTCCTATTTAATTAGACTGTACATGTTTAATCAAACTTAGAATGTTTTAATCAAAATCGTCAGAACTGTTTTTCAAGATTTTCATAGTTTTTAGGGGATAGCACCCCCAAATTTGGTTTTAAAATTGACTCGATTTCGCCTCGGAATATGATTTTTCTAAAAAATGTATGCCAAATTTGGTCAAAATCGGCTCAGTAGTTTAAGCTCCAGGTGTCTACACAGATAGACGTCTGACGACAGACAGACATTTTTTGAAAAAAAAAAACACTTTTTTTGGACTCGGGGGACCTTAAAAAGTGTAAATCTATCACAATCTCAAAATAGAATTTTCCCGCCATCGCAATACTTCCTCTTTATATGAGAAAGTAAAAACGGATATTAACATACTAACATGAGTTATATTCGAAGTGGAAGTAAAAACTTTTATAAATTATTTGTTCGCCCCGCTTCACCTGCCACTCCAAGGCTACGGACCCCATCTTGAAATTCACACTAGATTTTTGACTGATTCAGCCATACGGTGCAACATATGCATATACTTTTTATGTTGTTCTTTTAAAATTCTTTGTGAACATTTTCTTGTTGTTAACATATTCATGAGTAAAAAACGTATAATCTGTTCTTTCGCACATTAGTTTTCATGCATAGAATATTATGCTTTCTTTGCTAGAGTAATGTTTTCTCTTTCAATCAGTCAACTATTGTGGTTAGTAAAATAAATGTATTTTATTTTAATATCTTTCATTTTATTTATCTCTAATATTGGATTTTACTAAAGAAATTAACTTAAATTGTTACGATCTTATTCAAGGAAGTTAACGCACCAGGCTATAATGTAAAAAAGGCTTAAGTGCCGTTTACAACGCGTCCTTTGAAATGTTCAAGAAGGAACTTTTTATAAGGCTGTTGTAAAATTCAATTAAGCCAGAACAAAATGTCTTAACTGGATGAAACTTGAAATGAAAAGGTGCTTCAGAACTGTCACCCACAGATACCTTGAAATACTTGAAATCCAACTTGAAGGGATTTATTCAAGTAAGCTCTCTTTCTCGGCGCTAGACAGGCCAGTAGCAAGCAATTAGCGAGATTTGCTTCTACTTAACCAAGTGTCGCCAAGAGATTCATTTCCCTATTTAAATATTTATTTTAAGGTTAAAAAAGAATCAACTTTAAGTGGTTTTTTCTTTTGTTTGATTTTTAGTTGTTATCTTTTTTCTGCACTCATCATAAATTAAAATTTATTAGTCGTGTTTTGTTTAAACATTATGTGGTTTAAATTAATATACTCGTACAATGAAGTTTACTCTGTAAATATGTTGACACGTTAATTATAAAGGTTACCTTGTATCTTATAAACTAGTCGGGAGCTATAAACCTTCGAGAATAACTTATTGCATGCATTTAAATGTTGTCTGCATTTCTTTTGATCAGTGTTCTAGTCTGCCCTATGGCGTTTATGTAAAAAACAAATTTGCTGTATTATTGCGAATTTTGAAAATCATAAAATCGCATAAGTAGTATTCGAGTTATAGCGTTCTCTATTCAAATTTACTCTCTTTTATACTTTTATAAAAATATAAAGTAACTATTTTCATGCTAAAAAAAAGATCAACCAATTTGTGAGGCACATACCTTCTTCGTGTCCTATTTGTTATACGTATCTGTTATTGCTGAATTGATTTAATCCCCGTCCCCATTGGTTTTTTTTTTAATCTGTAAAAATTGTTTTGATTTTTTAGATGAATTAAAGTAGGATTTTAGAAAAATTTAAAGAGCGCAGACGTGGTTAAAATTAATCTGGGGCTAACTGCGGGCAATTTTTGACTGACCATCTAAATTTTATAAAAATTGGATGAGTAATTTTGAAGATGTAGGTGTTAGTAAATGTATATTTGTGCTCATGTTGAAGTGAAATAAATGGGTGCAGAAGGTTAAAACTTATATGGGACCAATTGTGGGCTACCATCTAAATATCATTAAAATTGGACGAGTTTAAGATATGTTGGTTCGCAACAATTGAGAATTGGAATTTTTGAAAACGGAGACAAAATATTTTCTTAGAACGAGAACGGATATCTTTACCTTTGGTGAACTGGGAAACATTGATATGGATGGATTTACTCGCAATGAGTCCAAATATGTTCTTGTTTTTTTTTTATCTATACTTTATCTAGACGCTTGTGTATGAGTCTAAACCACTGAACCAATTTTTATGAACTTTAGTACAGATATATTCTTATTGAAATGCCATATGTCGAGATGTAAAAAATTAAGTAAAATCTAAAGCAGATGTGCGGCCTCATAAAACAAAAAAAAAAATATTTTTCTTTGGAAAAGATTCCGACGAATTTGATTTAAATAATTGTAAATATGGTTTATTTAATTTAATATGTCAATTTAAAATTTTTTACTCCTCCTTAACTACCCGAAAAGAAGAAAATTATTTGGTTGGACTAGCCTATACGGGGCATCATGTATAGAAATGATAAAAACTGGCACATATAATTAAATTCTTTTTTATATATTGATAAAAAATGCACCAATTATGGATTCTTCTTCATTCTATAAGTTTTCTCTTAATACAATTTCCATCTTCAGTCCTCTATTTTGAGACACAGCTGTATACAGGTCGATTTTGGGAATGTATCTGTATGTATCTGTTGTGATTACCTGGGCTTAAATGTAGCGTATCTGGTTTTTCAAGAGAGTATGAAATGAAAAAGAATACATAAATAGTGCAATTTATATCAATATACAGGAAACACTTTAATTATGTATGGATTATATTTGTTAGTTTTTGCATTTCTATACATGATGCCCCATATAAGGCTAGTTCAACCGATTTTAATGGTTGTACATGTGTTACGTTTAATGGCCTTTTAACTTAACTATGATCAATTGCGTGGAGTGGAAAATAAATAATAACGATTCAACATAATATACATTACAATATAACGGTATTAAATAACAAAATTAATAGTATCGTTCGTTTATTTTAATATAAAAATAAAATGAATGAAAAAAAAAAAAATATGCAAAAAGATAATGAGATGCGACCCAGATATGAGATGAGATGAAGCGGAAATGGGAAACCAGAAGTTGTTAATTATTTGGTAAGAGCTATTGGACGTGGTGACTCGCTTATATCCACTCACTCGTAATTATATCAATAATAATAAATTAAACAAGCAGAGTAGATAGCCTTGACACAGAGCAAGGTTCTTACGCTTGTCAAGTTCATTTACCTAACTACTGTATAATCATAACTTACACAGATGACTCAAGGCTTATATACTCAAGCGTCAAGCGTGGGATCTTTTCCTTTATTATTATTTTTGGCCATTGACCATTATCTTTTGTTTTTTATTAGAGAATTCTTTAAGCCCTATACTCTGAAGACAATATGTCAAATAGTCACATAATAACTTCACTGCCCATAGTGTCTACTTAGCTTTATATTCTTATATTAGATGATATAGGTAATTCTTTAGATTGTTACTCCCCTTTGTTTGTTTTTTTTTAGAATATAAATGACTTTGACTATATAACTATTAAAGTCAAATGGATGTTTATTCCAGTGTAATTTGGGACAAAGTAATATCACATTTCTGTTTTTATTAAAGGGATCAACAGTCTAAAGAAGAACATACCGTACACCTTCTTATGATGGTTACTTCCCTCTGGTTTATTTTTATTTTATAAAGGGAGTAATAATTTAAAGAAGGGCCTCATATACGTATAGGTGTGTGCGCACTTGGGGTGTAAATGACAAAACATTTGCGAGCTTCTGGGTATCAGCCCTTGTTCTTAAACTAAGAAGTTGAAAAAATCAGTCCAATTAATTAATTTACTGGGTGTTGTTAGGATGAATTTTCAAAAATTGTCAAGAGTCAAGTGCCTTTGTTTATTAAATTTTTTTACTTAACAAAGTTGTTAAAAGTTATGACTGATAGTCAATTTTTGCTTTGATCGCCCAAAATGCGCAACTAATATAATAAACATAAATAAAAATAGTTATTTATTTTTACGTGTTTGGTAGTATTTTTCTCTGTATGTTTCCCGTAGTTCATAATAATTATAATTTGATTTAAATTAATAGTTATTTATGTCATTAGGCAGCAAAATGGAATTTTGCTTACTAGTTTTTTAAGTTTTAGTCCCGAAAGCGAGAAGGCAAGGATAGGCTAAACAAATTTACTGCAGAGGCGAAGTCGAGGCAGATTTGTTATTGCTAAGCTAAAGACTACCGTATTTATTTCAATAAAAGTATAATATTTGTTTGATTTGTTGGTCTTCAAATTGGTGTATTAACTTATCTAAATAGATTTAATAACCTAATTATACTCTTTTTCTAAATATAAAATTAAGCCCATTACTTCGGGCTTTAATGACTTATATGTATTATGTAAGTTGAACTGCTCTGTTACTTAATTGTTCTCAAAAACAAATGATCATGTTCCAAATAATAATTAAAAATCAATTACTATTATCCACAATCATATAATGATTTAACAGCCTAAATGTTCAGTGGTAATGAATGTTTTATAAGATACGAACGAATGTAGCTATTTATGAATGAACTAGTGAGGGAAGTGCTATAAATGAAATGCCTCCTAGTCAGTTCAAACCTCTCGGGTATATTTTAAAATGAAATAAGGAACAATGTATCAAGGGAGATGGTTATTCGCACATCCCCTGACTGCGTCTACTACGTTCATGAACTAACCCAGGACAGGACGGGAATTAGGATGGGTGAGTCCCGAACCCCTGTTCGTCACGTCGAACAAGGACAGACGAAACGACAACCGGACCACGTGTGTGTTACAAGGCCGGCTCTTCTTGACAATTGAACGGAACTGACCATTATAGTAGCTACTCTGCACATACGACGCAGTAACATTTACAACTTCCAAATCTATGCCAATATGAAATCAATTGAAATGTATTTTCGTCTGATTATTGTCGGAGTTGTCCTCTCAAATAATTTTAGTATAACTTCTCCCATTGCAACATTTCACTTCATCAAAGAAACTATATATTTTTCAATAGCTAAAAAGAATCAACGTGCAAACACTACTGCACTTATATTAATATCAATGTTCGCAATCATAAGTTCCAATATTGTCGCAATCATAAGTTCCAATATTGTCGCAATCATAAGTTCTAATATTGTCGTAATCATAAGTTCCAATATTATCGCAATCATAAGTTCCATTATTGTCGCAATCATAAGTTCCAATATTGTCGCAATCGTATGTTCCAATATTGTCGCAATCAGAAGTTCCAATATTGTCGTTATTTTAAGTTCCAATATTGTTCAATATTGTCGTAATTTTAAGTTCCAATATTGTGGTAATCATAAGTTCCAATATCGTCGCAATCGCATAAGTTCCAATATTGTCGTAATCATAAGTTCCAATAGAATCTTAAATTTATATTTTTATTTGATTAGCTGTAAGCATTTGTAAGACTTCATTTGATAATATTTAATACATTTAAACTTATAAAATTACATCTTGAATTATGTCAACCTCTATTTGTCTCTATACCTAAAATATAAATTCAAAATGTAAATTATCTGATTAAATCTCCAGATTTTTCAAATAAGCTTTTATAAATAGATGTAATGTGATATTCAAATAAGATCTTCCATTTCAAATTAACCTTCAACACGTACAAAATAGTTAAATGTATTCGAAATAGGCATCTGTCCAAATTTAGTTGCAGATTTATAAATATTTCGAATGGACATTAATATTTATAAATATTAAACTTAATATAATACTTCAAGTATAGGGTTGAAAAAAGACAAGCAAACATGACATTTTCAAATCAGCACGCTATCTTTTCGGCAGATTTTTGAACTACAAAAAGCCTTTCTACAGGTTGTAAGTTTAAATAAAAGGGAGTGTGTTGGTGAGGTGCTGACATTTAAAAGCATTGAGACAAATCCTGTATGTGTAGAATATATATGCCAATATGTAAGTATATATTGTCTTGTAAGATCCCTCCTTCCAATGCAATACCTTTTGGATCAGATGATTTCGTAATCATCTTTTTTTGTAAGGCTGTTTTGTTTCTTCGAAAGATTATTCGTCCAAGATTTGTTTTCTAAAATAGGTCGACTCGGGGGGTTCAATGCTCGATCATAAATTAACTGAAGTATCTGTACTGTGTCTCTTTTAAATGTTCATTGTGTTAAATTAATTGTATTTTCGGTCTCTGGTATATAAGAATGCAGTTGACAAGTTTGTAATGATATAATGTAATTGAAAGTTTCGACATGAGTTGCAAATTTTATTTAAAGAGTAATGATTCTTCTAAATGCCATTATTTTCGAAATATCAAAAGAATTTTGTTTAACTAAACTTGAATATGACATTGACTTAATTAAGAAATAATTTATAAAATATATATATTTTTTTAATTTAAATAATAACAGATGGTGTGGGAACTCATTTACTTTATTATCTACTCTAAATTTCTTGTTTCTTGTTATGCCGCAAATTCGTAACACTCAGTAAACTTACAAGCTGGGTAACCAAGTTATAAGTTCCCTGTTTCGAAAGTGTTCCTTTACATTTCAGGTTTTGGTAGTCCGTTTTGTTATGCCACAAATTCATAGCATTCAGTAAACTTACAAGGTGGATAACGAAGTAATAAGTTCCCTGTTTTGAAGATGTTCCTTTTTATTTTAGATTTTGGTAGACGGTTTTGTTATGCCACAAATTCGTAACATCCAGTGAACTAACAAGGTGGGTAACCAAGTAATGAGGACCCTTATTTGAAGGTGTTCCCTTAAATTTAAGGTTTTAGTGGAAGGTTTTTAGTGGAAGGGATTTAAGGTTTTGTGTAATACCACAAATTCGCAACAGTTAGTAAACAAACAACGTGCGGGTAACCAAGTAATCATAACCTTTATTTGAAGGTGTTCCTTTACATTTTAGATATCGGTGGACCGTTTAGTTGTGCCACGAATTTTTAGAACAACAAAACGATTATTTTGGGTGGTTATGCCGTAGATTGATTGATTTGGACCTACCAAATGGATCTCAATTCCTATGACACACAGGTACAGGTGTTTTCATCATGTGCTGGAGGTATTATCACTTTTCTTGATATCAAACCCATCAGACTATTTCATGATGCTTGATTAGCGTGTAAGGAAGGAATACGCTACAACGGATTCAGGACGTTGTTTTAGACCTTATAAATAACTTAAATACATATTAATTTTTAGCGATTATAAAAATCTCCGTTTCAAGAATTAACTATAGCAATTTTTAAGTCGACAGAAGTTTGGTCGAGGCTTAAAGGCCACAATATAATATTGTGTAACCCAATTACTAAATGCTTTTTGTTACTCTCTTGTATGATAAACGATATAATTTATTGGCTGAATAATGGTTTATCGTATTATCATCTTTAATCTAAAATAGGCTCGATACATTTAAAAGGAAAATAAATTGTTTATTAAGTTTTTTAATGGTCGACAAGTAGACAGTGGTTACTCACTACTCAGACTAGTCACGGATATGTTAGGAGTTCGCCCCGAGCAGATTTATCTATGACTTGGTCTGTCGCAAGTGTATAGACTGTGTTTGTAAACAATTTCGTAACTCATTTTGACTCAAGCTGTACATTTGACATTAAGTATTCAGTAGGTATAAACAACACGCAAATAAGTGTTTGCATATAATTGAACTTATTACTTATAATTGATAGATCAATTAAGTTTTGATATTTATTTGCTTATTTCAGGCTCACCTTTTTAACTAGGCCGGATACAGTGTCGAATTGGAGGTTATATTTTAATGGTAAATTTTAATAGTCTAGTATGATCTTGAGTGACTCCGATTTCTTTAATACTGTAATAAACATAGCAATATATATATATATA
>KZ651201.1:483415-496852 GCA_001010745.2 Gerris buenoi
TGGATTAGACGAGGTGAACTACCAGTTCCCAAAATATTATTAGATTTATTGATAAAATATCTACGAAGTTTGATTAAACATTAATGACTCCTTAGCCTGAGGGCTCAGATAGACTAGAGAGGTACATATTTACAGCGTATTCAATGTGAACTAGTGTCAATTATATTATTATGTCATGCTTTCAATAAATATATTGTTATTTTTAGGCTCGAAAATGGCTGGTAATAGCCGAAACGTTGCCAGAGTTTAACATGATTTTGAGAGTTTTCTTCTTACACTTTACCCTTAAAGGATCCACATACGACGATTTAAGTTAGTTACTTTTAATTTTGTCTCTTTTCTAACTCCGCCAGTAGTAGTCAGCAATGTATACGTACATAACAGTGTGATTTTATAATTTATATTTAATGAAAAATGTAAGGAACTTCATTCTCACCGGGTGTCCCACGACACCACACCTTTTTTTTATCTGAACAAATATTAATTAAACAAAAAGTGTGTTTAAAATGGCATTTAATTAAATAAATAAAAATTAAATGATTTAATATGAATATTGTTGTATTAAATTAATGCATATTTGCTTATTGGATACTATGAAATATTTTATTTAATTAATATTTTTGTTCGTTTGTTTTAGGTATGTGATTTTATGAAAACACCTCAAAATTAAAGGTATTTAATTGTGTATTATTTCGATCAGTGTTATATTTTTATTTTTAAAAATATACTAATTTATCCTTATACTTATACTTTTTAACAATAATGAATATAATGTAGTAGAGCGTCAATTATCTGAATTTATGTTTGTGTAGGGTGGTGAGGATATTCAAAATTCACAAAAAATATCAATCCGAGGCTACTTAAACTAAGTACTTTCTCATATAAATTCGGTCCCCGATCCCAGATATGTTTCTATTCAATTTTTAACAAAATCAGATTTATTTTCTTCAATATACTGAAAACTTCCTAGATAGATGTAAGCGTCTACTACTTCAATTCTGAGCTCATTTTGTTTTCTTCAGTATTTCTTAGTTTATTTTCATAAACTTAGTTTTGCTTGTATTTATTTCTAGTCCGATCTTTTTTGTTTCATCCTTTAGTTCTTCAAGCATTTTTTCCGCCTCTTTAAAATTTTTCGCAATCAGGCACAAGTCGTCTGCAAATGCCAGCCTGTTCAACCATTCTCCTTCTATTTTTATTCCATATCCCTCCCACTGTAGTTTCCGACACGCTCCTTCTAATACAGCAGTAAAAATTTTTGCCGACGGAACGTCGCCTTGTCTTGTTCCTCTTTCGACGTTCACTATCTTCCTTTCCTTTTCGAAGTTAATTNAATTGATCGTTGATGGTGATCATCTTAGTGGATTGACTAATAAAGTGGCAGGGACGTAGATTTTTGAAATTTCGCTGAAAATCAGGGAGTTGTCGTGCAGCGCTGACAAGAGGTGTCATTCAACGAAAAATTATATTCTTTAAAAAGTTTCCTTCATGGATTAAAGTGTTTCGCAAAAAATTTCAAATTGACTAATGTCTCAAAAACTAAATGAGATAGAGAAATTGAGCTAAGGGCCAATTTTAAAGAGCACAAAAAAACCTTTCTCTTTCTGAATCATTAATTTATTTCCAAATTCTCAGCTGCTAAGGATCTTTTAATTTCTGTTACATTTGAAAATTTGTTGTTTTTTTTTAAAAGTGGCCTTTTAATTGAGGGATGTTAAAAGGGTGGCGTTTTCAGGGGAAACTTCTGCTTTTCCCAAGCTTTCAAGTGGTATAATTAAAGAATAAGATCAACGGACTAGTTTTTGAATTATGGTGAATTGAATGTTACCAGGCGTGACTTTTTTTGGTCAGGATCACAACAATTTCTAGTACAAATGCAAAAACGGTTTNAGGTCGTCAAGCAATAGCTCCGCGGCCACTGCCGCCCCCTGGTGCTGCCGCCCCTAGGCACGTGCCTATAGTGCCTAGTGGGAAATCCGGCCCTGGGTTAGTTTGAGTTGTCTCGGACCAATTTTTCATTAACAACTATATCTTTAAAAGTACAAAAAATGGGATTATAGCTGATTTTGGAGAAATTTGGATGGTTTGTCGAGTGTAGCCCATAATATAGATTAGCCCACATTAATTTGAACCGTCTGCGCAGGTTTAATATTCAATGGGATCTTGTCCCCTCTAGGAATCACAACAGGAATGTTTGTTCCTATTTTCAATTTCCAGTGGGATTGATTAAAAAAAAAAAAAAAAAAAAAAAAAAAAAAAAATCACAGGGAAGTATTTGCGATCAAGTACTTTTTTGGGTTTTGTAGATAATTAAGTATACCCGTTATATTTAAGTATGATTTTTTTTTTCGACCTCAAGAAAAAGTCTGTGGTTTAATCCCCCGGGGGGTCACAATGTTTTTTATCGGTAATAATAACAAGATATTTTTTTTTTCATCAAATTATCATCACCCCACCATAACAATGAATTATTTCGAAATTTTAGGGCCAGCCGTTATAGTGTGGTTGGGGGTGGGGGATTTTTTTGGGGGTATATTTTGATTTATAAATTTTTGAGTTTACCACATTTTTTCGAATTGCGCATGCGCATTTTTAATTTTGAACGTCTGTATATTTTTCCTGCGGTTGGGTANTAATTCAAACGTATAGTTTTTAATTTAATTTTAGTTTGGTAAAGTTGAAGTGTTAGCTAATTTCGTCAAACTCTAACAAAATGTTCCATGTTATTGTAATACTGAATTTAATTTGCATAATATCTAAAATGTATGATTTATTATTCAAATTTATTATGATTAATTTAATGTTTATATTTCAGTTTTAATTTTTAGCGCAGACAAATTTATGTTAATCAACATCATGGAAACAACATTTTCTCTAGAAAAATTACTTACATTGTGTAATGTGAAAAATGTATTCAGAGTTTTTTTTTTTAAATTTTTTTTTTTAATATATTAAGTGATATTTCATCCTATTTTGGGATTCTATCTGACCTTATTGATTATTTCAAGCAATTTTATTTCAATCAATAAAATATTGATTATTATAGCATATTTATTTTATAATCAAGGTTAATGACCTTAGAATTCTTATAGGGATTATGAAGTCTATTGTGACAATTTTGTTTACTTGTTATGATTGATTGTTTTGACTGAAATTTTGAGGTACCACTTCATTATTAAGAAAAAATAATTATGTTGTATAAAACCTCGCAGAAGATCCTTAACTTGGATTTATTCCTTTAGGTTTCGTATACTTATAGTCCAGGAGACAGTGTACAAAAAAGTGTGTGACTAACATCAACATCAAGCTAGAATTTTGTGTACAACATAATCTTTTGGAGCCTTTTAGGAGATATGTGGTCGGCTAAGTTCGTCCGGACATAGCTCGGCAATAGGCATTTGGAAAATACAAACCGGTGAAGCGCGGCCATGTCTCACCAATTATGGTGGATCATGTTATTTTCATGATCCTGTTTAGTTAGTTGTTGTCATGATCCTGTTTGGTTATTTATTCAAATATTACTCCAAATCAAAGTGGTCACCTGTCAAGGGACAAACTATCAACTTGATTTTCGGTTCTACTAACTAATTTTGTTCACAGGATCCTGAAAATCACATTGTCCACCATAATTGGCGGGATATGGCCACTCTCCACCTGTTTGCAACTTTTAAATGCCTATGGCCAAGCTATGTCCCGAAGACAAACTTAGCCGATCACGTATTCTTAAAAGGCGCTATAAGATTAACTTTTACATTCAATTCTAGAGGTACTTCTTTTGTTACTCCCCTATGATTTTTTTTAGAATATAAATGACAGACTAAATAACTATTATGACCAAGGTGTTAAGTCCAATGTACTTTGGAACAAAGTCATATCACACTTTTGTTTTTATAAGGGGAGTAACATTCTAAAGAATAATATTCCGTACACCTTCTTTAGATAGTTATTCCCCTCTGTTTTTTATTCTACGGGAGTAACAATCTAAAGAAGTGCCATTCTAGCTTGATGTTAGTCAGACACTTTTGTGTACGCTATCTCCTCGACTATTATAACTATTAATAGAATACAATGCTAAACAGATATAAGATTCACCTGAATAAATAGTAATTTGTAATTCAAGTAGCGCAAGATGACTTGTGGCATGAGACCACGAGAGTTTCCAAGGCAGTTGTAAATAAGAACAGTAGCCCTGACCGTCACGCCAGTATGCTCTATGCTTTGTTCAACCTTACACTACCTGCAAAACCACTTGAACCAAGGAGAAACCTTCGATTCATTTATACCTCGGCTAATTAGCGCTAATTCGGTGGAAAACACTCGACATTAGCTCTTACAAACAACAAAGAGCTAACTAAAGATTAGGTCATTGTAGACACTCGACAGTTTCTCACTGGTTCATCTTCACTATTTGAAAATAAAATCACTTAGCGTCCTTTAAAAACCAGATTATTAACATAAACCATTCTTGTCAAGCTGGCCAATTAGTTGTGATAATTGTTTTAATGGTTGTTTATTCTCAGAGCATACAGAAATAGTATCCATATTTTCAACAAGCTAATTATGACCTTTTTTTAAATTTACCAATTATTCTTTTTTTGGTATTACTTTTTAGGGTCTTTATGCAAAACCAAGGACCCCTATAGTTTCATGCGATTGTCTGTCTACTCAGGGGTTGTTAACGATCCTGTATCTTTAAAAGTAGCCTACACGAAACATTTGAAACGTGGCAGCGTTGTTACGTCTTATAACTCAAAAGCAGGAAAACTATTGGGAAGCCCAAAAAACATCCCAAAAAAAACAAGGAGTTGATTTTTAACAAGTCTGTTGAGATAATAATTCTTGACAAATATTTATCTTTTTTGTGACTATGTCCGTTCTTTCCCATCGTTGAAACACATATTTTTTTTTTTTATATACCAATGTTTTGGGTAACATGCGCGTGAAAATAAAAATGTGTAGTTTATTTTGAATGCTTTGTACGCGAGAGCATTGAAATGATAGAGGAAACCTATTATAAAGTTATTGTTAAAACTGATCCTACGTTGTTAGTGCTGAATGTTATCCAACGAGTCAGAAGACAAGTTTCATTGATCTAACAGTGCATTAAAACAAATAATTGTATGTGTTAAAAGAGGAACATGTAGTGTAGAAGTTGAGATAGAGGTTTAAATCTGCTGTCTTTAGTATGTTAATTGTACAAAGCTAACTTTCAACTGAAAATAGTCATCTTTAGTTCCGGTGAGAAAAGATCAAGTGTAAAAGAGAAACTATGAAGCAGGAGTTGAGACGGAGGATTAAATATTCTGCCTTAAGTAAGTTTATTTTACGAGTACAAAGCTAACTTTCAACTACAAATAGTCATCAAACTAAAGCTATATTAATGCCTCTGAAGTAGATAAAAGCAGTTAATCTGCAGCAATTTGTTGGACCAAAATAATGCTGTTCTTACGTCTTTCAATTTTTTTAATGCAAAAAAATATACTGCATTCCATATTATAAACTTATAAACAAACAGTTTTTCAGATTGTTGCACAGGATAGCAAATACCTTGATAATCAGGGTTTTCTTATTCGACTCCAAAGAAAATTGATCATATTTTAATGATTTGGTCATATTTTAAATGGAGCTGTGAGTGATAGAAAGAATTAAAAACAGACTGTGCTGATTTCGACAAAAGCCACGCATGTCGAAAAAGCATTAGAAGCATAGAATAGGATTATTTTAAAGTTATTTTGTCACCTTTTTAGGGCACCTTAGCAAAATCAGGAGCCTTATATTTTCTTGCGTTTCTTTATCTGACGTACGCACCTATACTCCGAATGTGCCCAACTAATAAATTAAAAACGTTGGAAATATGTTATGTGTAATAACACAAATAGGAAAAATGTAGAAAAAGGAAACATATTAAAAAATAATTTCTTTTCGGAAGGGTAAATTAAAAAAAAAAAAATAATAATTAAATGTACTTGTAGTAATTTTGTATCTGACAGCTTTTTTTTTACCCAAAAGCCGTGCTAGCACATATTGTGAACAAGCTCACTGTCTTGTCCAAATTATGTAAGTGATAGAATTTTGCCTTGTTAAGTTAGTATAACGGTGTACACAAAATAATACGTTTTGACTTAAGGGTTAAAGGCAGGTAGTATACAATGTTTGTAATTAGCTTTGCAGGTAGTGTACAAGGGAACAGGTTGTAATATAAGCAGTGTGTGCCAAGCAATACTTGTTAATTCATGTCACCGGTTATTAGAGTGCAAGCGCCACAGTGTTTAGTTTGCCAAGGTAAAAGACCTGCAGGTAAAGTTTGTCGTTCCATTGTCCTTGTTCAATTTACTCGTAAAGAAACGACTAGGAATTAATTATCGTCTAACAAGTTTACCCAAAACCTGTCCTAAACACTTTCCTATATAATTATACTTAAGCTCTCGCTTTGTTCTTCTTCACGTTGAACAATTTGAGAGTGATGAGACTTCTACAAAAAAAAAAAATAAAATAAAAAAAATAAAAATAGAATGTATCTTTGCAATCAAGTCCCTTGATATAGGATGGCAAACTAAGTTTTAATTTTCTTGTAACTTTAAAGTAGTAAACTTTGTTTTATTTTGTTACCAGCTGATAGACGTATTTTAGTCATTACAAAATGGAAAAACTAACAATTTTAAATATCTATTGATTTAATCATAAAATTTGAAATTCGACTCAGAGCCTTAAACTCAAGTTATTGCAGGTGTTTCTTAGTGTCTAGAAATTGTTCTTGTGTCTAGATGTTGTAATCCTTTAAAAGACCATCAAGCAAAATGCTTTTTTCCTCTAGGAAAATAACAAACTTATGTACCACGAAATTCTCTATACAAAGAATATTTTTATGTCCCCTCGAATTCATCAGATAAAAGTGTTTCTATATAGAACAAAAAAAAAACTCTACAACGAACGAAATTCTTTGAAATAATGATAAAGATCCTCTGTTTTTGACGCAGTGTGAATTAATATGGCGGTGTTTTTGCATTTGTTTATTTCCTTAAAACCCTCATTGGGAGTTTCTTGCTGTAGCACTCCAATATTTTGGATGAGAAAATTCAATCTTTATTATTTTTTGTAGAATTAGGATTGTTAAGAGTGAAATCTTAGAGTTAAAAGCTCAAAATGATTGGAAAATAACTTTATTTATAATTGCCTTTTATTGAAAGCTTTTTTATAATTAAATGGTATGCCAAAATAATTTCTAAAGAAGTTTTATTATAGTTTGTTGTTTTCAAAATATTTTATTCATGGATGGTAGTCTTTTTATAAAAGTATAATTTTAGTCCTTTTATTTTTATCTCTAGAATATTTTTAGTCGAAATGGACAAAGGGAAGTTGTTTAGGATTCCTCGATATTTATTAGTGCATGGGTAATTTGTTGAATCCTATTTGTTACTATGATTAGAATAAGGAAGCTTGAGGAACTGTTTTTTGTTTTACGGTCTCCAAGAGGTTGGGATTAGCATAGCGGGTCAGAACTTTCTGTTGTGAACCCCCCTTGATATGCATAATGTCCTGGTCTAATCGGACCAACTGTCAAACAGACAAGAAAAACAAAGACTAAGGGGTCGTCGAACTCTGATATCCACACTGATAATTCCTCACTCCAACTCTATTTCCATTATACTTAACTACTTTTAATTTTATTACTTATTCATTATTGCCACACGCACTTTTTTCATAAGGGTCTTTTGTATTTACTCAGAGCATTAATCACTTATAATAATATTAAGAGCATTAACTTGATGGATTAAAAGTTGACAAGTGCTAAAGTAAAAGGTATTCAAAGAGATCTATTATTAATCCTATAGGTTAAATGCTAATGCAGGAGAGATTAATTATTTCAAACTTTGTTACCAATATGTATCCCCGTAAAATTAAGCCCTTGGCAACGGAGTTAATTTTATATTTAGGAAAAAAGTCAAATGAATTAAATTAATTTATATATTTATTTAGTTAGACCTATATATATACCTCTCTCGGTTAAATGGGTGAATCCACAGTCTTCATTCATTCTTATGGCAGTTCACATATTTATTTGCTAATTATCAGTACAATAATAACTATATATTTAGATTGAAATTAACGAGTCACTCTCAACGAAAACTGAAAAATCGGATCTTAGATCCACTACCGACAACTGGAAGAACACTGATGTGTGCTCTGAAAGCAGAATTGATGAGGCATCTTTTGCCCACCACGTCTAGCGGTAAAGTATCGCTTTAGCCTTTAGACTAAAAAAAATGTATAATAACAAACAATTAACACTTAAATGACTTTTCCCATAATAATTTAAATAGCTATATAATACTAAAAAGAATGTGCAAAAATAAGTCAAAACAAGTGCAAAGTTCTTTCAAAATGTTGATTCAGAAGTTTACTTTTTGCTGTTGATAAAACTGTTGGTTCGGCGCCTAATTATTCAGAGACGAGCTAAATGGTAGTCCCCCTTTAGGCGTTTTTCTCTTTTGAGAATAAACTGCCTTCCTTATGTTTTGTCTTGTCTTTAAAATAAACATCTTCCGAATAAGGGGGGTTGTTTGTCAAACTTTTAGACCCCTGTGAAGAATCGCCTGAAGGTATGTGCCTCGTGTAATTGTTCTGCTCCTCTCTGAACATGATTGCTACTCATCGAGTGTTGTCATATTAATGTGACATAATGTTGGCATTTGGTATGTTTATCATGTTTGTACTTTAACATTGGCAGTAAATAATGGAATCAAATTAAGTAAAACACTTAAGTAAGTAACTTTCTCATATTGTTGAAACTTTACTCATTTAATTTTTACTACGTTTTTATTAGCTTGCTTTCTTGTTTTTTTGTTTGTCCAGTACAAATCTTGCAATCGATTTCTAACTAACTTCCCGAGTAGCTAGACATTTGAAACTTTTATAATAGCTCAGAACACGATGACAATGCATACTTTAATACTTTTATCCAACTTTTAGCAAAAATTTAATTGGTTTTCAGCAATTTGTGCTGTATGGAAAGTTAGTTCAGAAATAATCCGAAAGTTATTTTATTTGTTTTGACTTTTCCCATATTTACAATCTTCATTTAGACAGGTTTCAAATTTATGACAGAAAATTTGAAAACGTAGAATATAAAAAGTTATTTTTATCTTGCAATTATTTATTCTAAACATTTAAAAAGCGTTTAACAGGTGGTTGTTAAATTTTTGTTTTCGATTCTCAACAAACTCAGATTTATTTTCATAAATATCTAGGAAACTAGACTTTTCCTG
The DNA here is from genome assembly GCA_001010745.2 of Gerris buenoi. Taxonomy (NCBI): domain Eukaryota; kingdom Metazoa; phylum Arthropoda; class Insecta; order Hemiptera; family Gerridae; genus Gerris; species Gerris buenoi. Next base: position 492,682 of record KZ651201.1, read on the forward strand.
GAAAAAAGGTGCTGGAGTCTATATTCCTCTATCTATCTCCCATAGACATTTGTTAATAATAATTATAATTTGATTTAATTAACTGGTAAAAAGGCTTAATCGTTAGATTCGGATTTAAATGGACTACATTTTAGAATTGTTTAATTAAAATCTTCGGAATCGTTTTTGAGTATCCATTTTTAGTAATCAGTTTTCGGGTAATGGCGTTCCAAATATGAAACTAAAATTCATTTCACGATTTCTCCTCTGGGTACGATTTAGCTATATATGTATGCCAAATCCGTCCAGTTAACCGGCAGTTAGCCTCCGCGCGTCACAGAAATTCAGACGGACACAGACGACAGACGGATATTTTTTAAAACCCACTTTTTTGGACTCATAGGGTCTCAAAATGTTTAAATTCATCAACATCAAATTTTCGTGTCATCAAAATACTTTCTCTTCATATGAGAAAGTAAAAATTTATTTGTCAGAGTTTTCACGTGCTTTATGTAACATTAGATAAAGTAATATCCCTCAAACTTTTTTGTAACGTGATGCAGATAATAATAGTAATCCACACAAAAACACGCACTTACTACATCAACAATTAGTATGTCTTCATATTTATTAATATTTCATTTAAAAACTATTAACTTAATAATTTATTTTTTGGACTCTTTCACTTTAGTTTATACAGACTAATCACTTATAAGATTATAATAGGATGACCGTGTCGGATTATCTACTTTGGTGGAGTCCGCCGTAACTTAAATACTTTTGCTTTTAGGGTAAAAAGTAATCGATTCAGTATTCCTATTAGTTCTTTGTCCATAAATTTGTTTCACTTAACTGTGATTTATACGATGATTCAAGGAGTATTTGCATACAGTGCATAATTTGTACAAGGTAATGCAACTTTTATAAATTGAATATTCAAGGGTGCAAATATGGTAAAAAGCTAATCATTAGCATTAATTCGGCTAGATTTTTCAGAGGAAGGGTGAACAATCAATATGCATTATTGAATAAAGCCTCGTTACGATGACACTAATGTCGCGACATTTAATGCCGTGACACTGCTTGACACTCAGCGTCTTAGGTATAGTGCATATAGTGCCATGACATCTACTGTAGATAGATTACTGTTCATACGACGACACTAATGTCGCGACATTAGTGTCATAATGTGAACGAGGTTTAATGTTTAAAAAGCTGAAATCAAGTGTTGCTTTAAAATAGTTTTTTTTTTACCTTATTCTTGCAAATAAGTAGTGAATAATAGCAATATAATTGAAACCGATTCTATTGCTTGCTTCTGTGGTTTGACAATGCACTGATTCAAATTACTATTGAGGTTTAATTCAATATATATTTTGAAAATTGAAACAAGTCATTAAAATTTTTCCTTAAGTTGTGTAAACTGCACCTATTTACTTGTTAGAATCCTTCAAAATTAAATGGTGGATGTCTAAAACTTAATATAATATTATATGTGGTAATATTGTATCTGACGCACCTATTCTCCGCTCCGATTTCGATAGTTTTATTTTTATATTTTTTTAATTGTTCCGTTTGCATTCTATGAACGTAGGTAACTCTGGTTTTAGGATAGATCATAAGTCGTAAGTGAATATTTACTTTTAAAAATAAAATATATATAACATCTAACCATGAACATACGGGTAATGTTGTAAAATCAGGGTTCAACAATGCACAAGCAATGCTCGTATAACAGAGAAGTTAACTATCTTCCTATATTCATTACACCTGATTTTACCTAATTTTAAGACATTGTTTTTTATGGATCAAAAGAAATCACATTTTACTACGTTTTTATTAACTTGGTTTCTTGTTTGTACGTTTGTTTGTTTGTTTGTCCGGTACAAATCTTGCAATCGAATTTNGTTTAACAGGTGGTTGTTAAATTTTTGTTTTCGATTCTCAACAAACTCAGATTTATTTTCATAAATATCTAGGAAACTAGACTTTTCCTGGAAAAAAGGTGCTGGAGTCTATATTCCTCTATCTATCTCCCATAGACATTTGTTAATAATAATTATAATTTGATTTAATTAACTGGTAAAAAGGCTTAATCGTTAGATTCGGATTTAAATGGACTACATTTTAGAATTGTTTAATTAAAATCTTCGGAATCGTTTTTGAGTATCCATTTTTAGTAATCAGTTTTCGGGTAATGGCGTTTCAAATATGAAACTAAAATTCATTTCACGATTTCTCCTCTGGGTACGATTTAGTATATATGTATGCCAAATCCGTCCAGTTAACCGGCAGTTAGCCTCCGCGCGTCACAGAAATTCAGACGGACACAGACGACAGACGGATATTTTTTAAAACCCACTTTTTTGGACTCATAGGGTCTCAAAATGTTTAAATTCATCAACATCAAATTTTCGTGTCATCAAAATACTTTCTCTTCATATGAGAAAGTAAAAATTTATTTGTCAGAGTTTTCACGTGCTTTATGTAACATTAGATAAAGTAATATCCCTCAAACTTTTTTGTAACGTGATGCAGATAATAATAGTAATCCACACAAAAACACGCACTTACTACATCAACAATTAGTATGTCTTCATATTTATTAACATTTCATTTAAAAACTATTAACTTAATAATTTATTTTTTGGACTCTTTCACTTTAGTTTATACAGACTAATCACTTATAAGATTATAATAGGATGACCGTGTCGGATTATCTACTTTGGTGGAGTCCGCCGTAACTTAAATACTTTTGCTTTTAGGGTAAAAAGTAATCGATTCAGTATTCCTATTAGTTCTTTGTCCATAAATTTGTTTCACTTAACTGTGATTTATACGATGATTCAAGGAGTATTTGCATACAGTGCATAATTTGTACAAGGTAATGCAACTTTTATAAATTGAATATTCAAGGGTGCAAATATGGTAAAAAGCTGATCATTAGCATTAATTCGGCTAGATTTTTCAGAGGAAGGGTGAACAATCAATATGCATTATTGAATAAAGCCTCGTTACGATGACACTAATGTCGCGACATTTAATGCCGTGACACTGCTTGACACTCAGCGTCTTAGGTATAGTGCATATGGTGCTATGACATCTACTGTAGATAGATTACTGTTCATACGACGACACTAATGTCGCGACATTAGTGTCGTAATGTGAACGAAGCTTAATGTTTAAAAAGCTGAAATCAAGTGTTGCTTTAAAATATTTTTTTTTTTTACCTTATTCTTGCAAATAAGTAGTGAATAATATCAATATAATTGAAACCGATTCTATTGCTTGCTTCTGTGGTTTGACAATGCACTGATTCAAATTACTATTGAGGTTTAATTCAATATATATTTTGAAAATGATGAAACAAGTCATTAAAATTTTTCCTTAAGTTGTGTAAACTGCACCTATTTACTTGTTAGAATCCTTCAAAATTAAATGGTGGATGTCTAAAACTTAATATAATATTATATGTGGTAATATTGTATCTGACGCACCTATTCTCCGCTCCGATTTCGATAGTTTTATTTTTATATTTTTTTAATTGTTCCGTTTGCATTCTATGAACGTAGGTAACTCTGGTTTTAGGATAGATCATGTCGTAAGTGAATATTTACTTTTAAAAATAAAATATATATAACATCTAACCACAAACATACGGGTAATGTTGTAAAATGAGGGTTCAACAATTCACAAGCAATGCACGTATAACAGAGAAGTTAACTATCTTCCTATATTCATTACACCTGATTTTACCTAATTTTAAGACATTGTTTTTTATGGATCAAAAGAAAGTCACATTTTTAGGTTTATTTAAATAAAAGAACATTATTAGGTACAGCATAAATTATCGATTAACTCGATGAGAAAGGAAAAAGAAAAAAGATTACTTCCCCTGATAACAGTTAATTATGTTTACTAAAACTTGATAACTATGATAAGGAGAAAATAATGTGTGTCTGTATGTGTAATAAAAATGAAGGTATTATTAAATACCTTACTATTTGTTACCTTACTTTTAATAACTTTGATGACATCAAAAACGGTTGTCCCATTATATTTATGAAATTTTCAGGAAGTGGCTAAGGGGTGGGGGAAGGGTCACAATCTCACGTCACGATATTTTCCTGTAAACCAGCCTCACGCAACATGAATTAACTTACATTCGTTTATGCAAATAAACACGATATAT
>KZ651201.1:507694-520107 GCA_001010745.2 Gerris buenoi
TATATATATATAAAAGGATCAGATCACAGATCTTTCTCGCCCGATTTGAATTAACAGACTTAATTAAGTCAGTATAATCTGTGAATATAAATCAATTCGTATACTCCATTTTATATTATTTTTAATACTTTATAACTTATTATGTAAGTTTGTGATTTATCGCATTTATTAACTGTTTTACTACATAATATATAATTTATGATATAAGTTACTCTATAATTTACATAATTTTAATATTATTTCTTTCTTTTTAGATTGTAAAACATGAAGTTCGACATTTATAGGGGTTGAAATTACATGTAACAAACATAATTAGACATTTTATAATGCTGGTTTTTTTTTTGTTGTAAAAATGTGATTTTCTATTCACTTTGTACGGAAGTTTTGATTTCGACCACTGAAATGAACTGTACTTATAGGAACTAGTATATTATAGGAATTATGCTTCCACAAAAAATATCAATTTGATTTTAAATACTCTATACAACGAGAGATGGCTACATGAAAAATGTTCTCATAAGGTACATGGGTAATTTTTATTACATAATGAACCTTTGGCGCAGACGATCAAAAAAATGCATGTCTGCCACACCGAAGTGGGGGGGTTGTCCCCCTTCTCGGGGGGTGGAAATTCCTTTGCACAAAATAACCCCGGGAATCGATAGAGGATCAAATTTTAAGAAAAAAATGCAGTATTAAGTTTTTTTGTTAAATTAATATTTTTTGAGTTATTCGTAAAAAAAAACGTACTAAAACGTTTTTTTCAAAGATAATTGCAAGATTTCGATCGTGAATAACTCAAACAATATTAATTCATCAAAAAAACTTTATACTGCATTTTTTATGTAGCCAGCTCTCGGTCTACTACTATTTTTGTGGTACATAACTTCGTCATATACTTTAATGATTTTATGCTTTTACAACCTATTACGGTCAAATTTATTTAATTTTCTTGCTTTTTTAAATTTCTCAAAATTGTTTTTTTTTTTTTAATTAATCTTAATCTAAAGACTACTTTTTAGACCAAATACCATCCAAAAAAATCAGATAGGTGCTTTTAAAGATTTTAGTATAAGTTTATGTACTTAAATATGTTTGTGCGCATATAAATGATAAAAAAATAGGCGCAGAAGGTTGAAACTAATTTGGGACCAAGACTGGGAAGATTATGACCTACCAGCCTAATTTAATTGATATCAGATGAGTAGATATTTTTTAAGATTTGTAGTTCGCAATTATTGAGTGACAGACCGATAAACACGGAATCGAAAATCAGAAACCACCACATTTGGTTATATTACTGGCACTACCCAAAAAATCTTGGAAAGAAATATTTCACAAAAATGGTACTCCATTTAAACTCGAATCTAATAAAAGTCTTTTTCCGAGTTATGTTAATGAAAATATAAATATGATTTTTGTTAAAAATCGAAAATAAATATTAATTAATCGCCTTTTTAAATGATTTTAACTTAACTTATGTTTATTTTAACTTATGTTTAAAAATGATTTAATTAAATGAGATCTTTTGGAATTTAAATATAAAGGATAAATATTTATATGAGAAAGTTTTGATTTATTTGTCGGACCGATTTGTTGTTTTTTCTTCTGATTTAATTTCACTTACATCATTACCTATACATAATTTTTATTAAAAAAAAATATATATTTATATTACTATAGGAGTCTAGAAGGTCATGCTACTCCTTATAATAATATTTATTTACCTATATTATATATATTAGTTTTTATTGGGCAAGAAGTTGAAGAAATCAATTGAGTATCACTTTTCTAAAAGGCATACTTAAAAAAACCGGCTTCAAATAAAATTATTATTTATTTAAAAAAATAAAAATAAATAAACAAACTCTCAAGGATGTGTAAAAGATGCGTAAAATTTACACTTAACGAACATAAGTCTAACTGTATTTTTATTTATTTATTTTTAATTTAAGTTTATGTTTTTGTATAAGTAATTCACATAATTTATTTAGGTGCTTCGTTCTTCGAATGTATCTTATATGATATTCAGTTTTTGAAAATGATGTTTTCCAAGGTCGAACAAGTGACCTTTCTGAAAATCAGAATCGATTCGGGAATAGAATATATAATTAAATCAACATCAGATTCCAAATACAGACGATAGTACACACAAAAAAAAATAAAAATCAATATTAACATTAAAATAAAAAAATAAACGCTTTATAAAATGAATTAAAATAAATATCATCACTTTAACGTTTGCAGTTATTACTTTGAAAAATTAAGAAAATAAATAAATGAGACTTATTATCACTATAGCATTTATATAGTTGCTGTCGAATATAAAATAAAGAAAATAAAACTTTTTATTTAAATGTTTAGTTATTTAAACTTATTATTAAAAGACTTAGTTTAACTTAAAATAAAATTATTGCACATTTAATTTCAATTTTATTATATATTTATGCAAAAATAAGATTCGTTTACACTAGTTTAGTTGGAGTTTTATTAGACAGATTGTTTTTATATTTTATATTAGTATTAATTTGCTCATTAGAAGTCACGATATTACTGTTCTTTTTTTGTCTTTGAACATTTGAAGTTTAAAAAATAAAAAAAAATATTAATCCTAAACATGTGTTATATTCTTTTCTGGGTTTTATAGGTAGCATATAAAATTGTTGAAAATAATAAAAACAGAAGCTATATTTGAATATAAAATAAGTGGAAGATATTCAAATGGGTATTCTTCTTTGAAATGATTACTTTTCTTTACATCAGGGGAAGCACATGTTCCTTTAAATGTTATATTCTGTTTTATTTCAAGGTATAAAGCGTAACAATTTTATTTGTTTGAGGTATTTTTCTTATTTTATTATAAAAACTTGTTCTAGTGATTGATCATTTACTTATTTCTCTTTTATTTAAATAATACTACTGTTAAGGAAAAGTAGTCACAGGATTTTATATTCTTCATGGAGCCCTCCCACTCCCAGTATAAATAAAAATAACATCTCTATCACTTTTTTCACGTATCAGATATTTGTTTAATAAATCGTGTACACACCAACTCATAATAATTGTTAACCATCTACTATAATAATTGTTAAAGAACTGAAAAGTGTTTAGTGGGGAATCAAATTTGGTTTGTGGTTGGCGCGTATACTCGCAAATCACCTCAAACCTAAAAAAACACAGACCTATTCTGACCTTAAACTTTTAGAGGTGAGACATGTTTTCCACTGATGATCATGAATAATTGGGTAAAGTGGCCCAACCCCCGTCCTGTAATAACCTAAAAGTGGCAAAATCCCTTTCCTTCTGTTGTTACCTAACCATGTGTTAAGTGGCAAAGTGGCAAAATCTCCTTCCTGTTGTAAGCTAAACATGTTTTAATCTGACTCGAATCCCAGAGAGGTGAGACATGCTTCATACTGATGATCATGAATAATTGGGTAATTTGGCCAAACCCCCTACCTGTAATAACCTAAGTATGCGTTTTAATTGGGACGTTATAGAAACAGCAACAAATGGAAGTGGACAAATCTAGTGGACTTATGGTAAAGACCAAATAAGTGGAAAATTTTAAGAAACAGAGCGGAATATTTATTTTGTAGATGAAGCTGATCCCTAAAAATAACTGGAATATTAATTGTTTTTTAAAAAATATAGTCACAAAATAGTTAACTAAATTCATTACATTAAAGCCAGAGATAATTTATTTTCCTTCAACATGCGCAGTGCAAATCCGAAAAAAAGCTCCACGAAATCTTTTTATAAAGACTGGTCATTTTGATAATGGTTTGGCAATCGTGTTTGATATGTTTTTTTGAAATTCTACATGATTATTGATGAGTAGTGAGTAGGTCTGACCTAGCTCTCTATAGTTGTCGAGTCAGGTAACCTTGAAGGCCATGCAACTGGAATTCTCCAGCCAATTAAGATTAAAAGGCTCCTAATAGGTATACCGCAAAATGTGGTGGTGCTCCATCGTCCATGAACCAAACTTTATCCTTCCAAATGCTCGGGTAAGGTATCTGCCAAGATATCAAGGTTACCTATGTTAACTGATTTGGCAAGAAAACGGCTCCTAGCAAAATATCGTAAACTGTACCTATCCAGAGATTAAAGGAAGAGCAGTTTTAATGTATAGACTCACTTTGGAGTTCATTCTACAGAAATGGCTCACATTTACTATCCATGTTTACAAAGACTTTTCGGCTAATTCGGCCCCATTAAATTTGTTTCTTATGCTCTGTATAGAGAGAAAATATTATGGAATTTATCGTTTTTGGGACTTTTAAGACAGAAAGGTATTTTATAAATTCATCTCACCTAGATTTTAATATTCTGGGGTGAAATTGAGGAAGGGGTTATAGAACCATTTTTAGGGGTGTATAGTTATCCCTAACATATTTTTGTAAATACATACATATGTATATGCATCCAATTAAATAACATATTTTAAAAAACGTTTCCAAATTTTATGTAAGTCGGGTGTAAAAAATTCGAGTTGACTTTCAATTAAAAGCTTGGGTCCAATTTGAAGCTGAAGCCTCACGTTTTATGCACTCATCATCCGGCCTATATGTAAAAATTACGTGATATATCCAGGTATGAAGAAAGAAAAATATATTACCTACTTCTAACTCTAAATTAAAATCTATTTCAATTGGGCGCTTCCTTAAATTTTGACTACCCTATGTGTTTTATAGAATAAAAATAACATTAACTAAATAACTATAAAGACTAGTGTTAGCCCTATGTACTTTCGGACAAAGGAATATCACACTTGAATATCACTTTTATAAGGGGAGTAACAGACTTAAGAAAAACATTGCGTACACCTTCGGTAGGTTGTTACTCCCCTCTGTTTTCTTTATAAGAGGAGTTACAATCTATAGAAGTGCCTTCAATTGGTTATTAACTTTCATTGAGCGTTGATAAATTCTTTTTTAAGGAATGAACCCTAATTCGAAGAAAACTAATTCGCCTAGTTAAATATAACTGAGAACAAATATTAGATAAGGGTAGTATATTTAAAATATTTACCTTGGAGAAATTAAGGTTGATCCAAAGTGGTTACTCTTGGGATGGGTGATCTTTCTTTTTTTAAGTTTCTGCGATTGAGACTTAAAAAAAATACGTGATTTCGGCTTTTGAAACGATTCAAGATGCCTACTAATAAAACTCTTGTTCCTACAGCAACATGGTGCTACGTATTTTACTTTAATGTTCTCAAATGGGTCTAGTAGTAGTAAGGGGGCGGGGAGGCCAAGCCTAGCAACTGGACCGCATTCGGGTCCTTTTTGCCAACCCCTGAACTCACACCTATTGAACCACCACAGAATTACCCTCAAATCTCCTTGTTTGAGTCACAAAGGAGAGAATTTCTTGGCCCATTAGTTTGACCAGCTCCTCTTCCTTAATTTACCCTGCTCCTAATAAATGAAAGCGTAGTCTGCCATATCCTTCACATACTCCCATAAAGTGATAGGCTGTTTCCTTTTCGAGCCCGCACAATGGACATGTGGGGTTGTCTTTCATCTTCAAATGGGTCTAAAGTCAGCCCCCATAGTGAGCACTTTTACCCGGGAAAAATATATGAATTCAAAGAACCTCAAAGAAAAGATGATTAATTCTCAGATATTAATAATTAACCAAGCGTACTCTTTAATGATTCTCATATAAAGATGTTCTCAGGATTAATCTACTTTTAATAAAGGTCATCAGCATCCTACAATCTTATTTGTCTCCAGATCATTTTAAGGTTATTAAATCACACTCAGTTAAAAACAAGGCTGATATTTCAGTAAATAATGTATTTGTTTAAAGAAGACACTTTATAAATAAAAGAGTTGAGAATCAAGGGTATAATAATTATAGTTAATGTTTTGTTTGAGGGAAATGAAGGAAAATGTCAGTTGACCGAGGCCATATAAAATGACATAATCCTGTTAGGCTTGGGAGAGGACCCTGTTAATATCTGGCACTTGTAAAACCTGTTCCAATCTTCCAATCCGCAGATACAATACACATCTTACGGTAATTCCAGCCTCAACCATATCAAGGTCTTTTGCCACCTTGGTTACGCTAACAAAATAATTTAATTTATCAGGTCAAAGGTCCTTCGTTAAGAAATCCATTTTAGTCTTTTGTGAGTTTCAGCATTTTAAATTGTTTTAAAGTACTTGAACTTTCTTTAGTGCACTCCTTCATGGCCTTTATTAATAACATAAGAGCATTTTTTTTTAATGTTCTTTGCACTTCTAATTTTAAATTACTGTCTTCAAAATTGATTTCTTCTACTTGAAACATTCTTTTTTAATTAAAATTTTGCTTTCTTGTTGACCTTTTTTTGTACTCTTTATAATTAATGAAGCACGTTCTTCACACTTCTAATATTAAATAGTTTTAGAGCACTTGTGAATTATTTTAATTTATCTAATTAAATTTTTCTTATTTATTTTCTTGTATACATCCTTGGTGTATATGAATGGAAAGTATTTTGACTATGCGCACTAATTCGATTTGAATGGATTTATTTCTTTATCTTTACGACCTGATCAACACAACATCGAGGGTTGTAAGACGGGGGATCAGCTACTTTTAAGCATCTACTCAATTTGATCATCAGAAATTAAATAATAAATAAATCAAATTTAGTAAAATAAAAAGAGTGATCCTTCCGTGTGATATGTCTTTAACCTGTCTAATGCTAGGCGTACACGAGCACCTATTTCCTTAAAATCTGGTCACATTTGTCTCATATCGCAGCCGGTAGATGTCGCCCCTTAACGTGTAAAGGTATCTGATAGACTTCAGCCGATAACTGCTTGTGTATGCCCACCGTATTTTGATTTAAGATCTGTCACCAGATGTGCCCCCTTTTGGAACCCTGGTTAATTGAGTATCAAGTACGCTAACTTTTGGCCCTAATAATCCCTAAAATTCTTTTTAGTTGAGCTGTGCGTTCGCACACACACACACCACAACAATCGGCTACACCACTCCCTTAACTTTAATTTTAGCTGATCTGAAGTACGCTACACACTCACCCACACCAATCTCAAACCTTAATTTTAGCTGATCTGAAGTACGCTACACACTCACCCACACCAATCTCAAACCTTAATTTTAGCTGATCTGTAAGTATGCTACACACTTACCTACACCAATCCCTAACCTTAATTTTAGCTGATCTGTAAGTACGCTACTCACTCACCTACACCAATCCCTAACCTTAATTTTAGCTGATCTGTGATTACGCTAAACACTCGTCTACACTGATCCCTAACCTTAATTTTAGCCGAGCTGTGAGTACGCTAAACACTCGTCTACACTGATCCCTAACCTTAATTTTAGCCGAGCTGTGAGTACGCTAAACACTCGTCTACACTGATCCCTAACCTTAATTTNGTCAGAAAAATTTTCAAAACTTTGTAAAAAAAAAATACTTTTTGCACGTGTTTACCAATTACACCTCATTATTATACTTATACTTAATTTTAATATCAGCCGCCATCTTGAAAATACCGACTTTCCAGCTTTGAAACTTTAAAGCTAAATAATTTTGGTGATGACAAGTACGCTACACACTCACCCACACCAATCTCAAACCTTAATTTTAGCTGATCTGAAGTACGCTACACACTCACCCACACCAATCTCAAACCTTAATTTTAGCTGATCTGTAAGTATGCTACACACTTACCTACACCAATCCCTAACCTTAATTTTAGCTGATCTGTAAGTACGCTACTCACTCACCTACACCAATCCCTAACCTTAATTTTAGCTGATCTGTGATTACGCTAAACACTCGTCTACACTGATCCCTAACCTTAATTTTAGCCGAGCTGTGAGTACGCTAAACACTCTTCCTTAATTTACCCTGCTCCTAATAAATGAAAATGTAGTTTGCCATATCCTTCACATACTCCCATGAACACGAGGTGTTCTTTCAATCTGTTCTAAAAGTTTTCAGTAAATATAATTGGAGATCAATTAAAGATAAAAATAAATACAGTAGAGCTTATGTCTGCCTCTTTTATCAAGAAAAGCTTATCAAAAAATTCAACCATTGGTCATGGACTCTAGCCAACCAGATTAGAATGAGTAGGAAAAGAAAATTTAGGAGAGGAAAATATTGCATTAGAGCTTTGATATCCTGGGGTTCTTTGTTTCTTCTTGTTTTTGTTTATTTTCTTTGGATGTTTATTTATTTATTACTGTCACAGAGAGATTGTTGAAAATTAAATATATGTAGTTGTTTTTTATTTTGTGATGAGAAAGCTATGTTTCTTTGTTGGATCTAACTGGGACCTTAATTAGGCAGGAGCCTGGGTTTGAGTAGAACCCTGTTTCTATTAATTATTAGCTCACTTGAGTTCATGATTAAATCTATAATCTTGATTAATTATTGTATTAAATGGAAATGACTTAGTAATTGTCTCTCAGTAATTTAGAGAAGTAGGTTGATAATGGTCTACGTGGAATGCGTGAATGAGAGAAATCCTGTTTNCGATCCCTAACCTTAATTTTAGCTGATCTGTGAGTGTGTTTTTGAGGGGAAGTTTTCGACAGTTTTAATTAAAAATTTAATTAGAATCAGGTTCATTTGCATATCATAAAAACCTTTCTCAAAAACAAAGTATTACTCTTAGATATTTTAAAATTAACACTATTACTGGTATATTACCTTCTAAATTTTTCATTATGTCTAACTTTTTTTAATTTTTACCTCTAGATATAGGTACATTGTTCAATTTTAAAACTATTAATTCGTAGTACTTAAACATACTTTCAATTCCTCCAAATGTATTTTTCTGTTAATCTTTTTTTACTCATTAAAAAATGTTCTGTTGCAAGATATGTTCTTTTTGCTTTCTACCACGAACGACCTTTTCTAAATTTTACTTCTTAAGTACGTTATTATTTTCCCTCGTAGTGTTTTAAAAAATATCTATGTAGTGCTTAAACATTTTTTCAATCTCTTTATGTATTATTTCGAATTAACCTTATTTTTTTAAATCACTATCTTGTTAGTCTATGATTAGTACATTATATTTTCCTTTATTTATGATCTTTTCCAATCTTCACCTCTCTAGTGTCATATTCTTCACCCTTATCGGTTAAAACAAATTGATTTTTAGTCATTGGAAAAATATCTATTTCTTTACCATGTTACGAAGTTAAGTTCTAATAACTTCTACTGTTAAAACTGATACCCTATTTCTTCATAGATAAACGTTGGGTGATTAATTCTATACATGTTCTCTTAGGGGTGACCTTTTTAATATGTATTCTAGAGTTAACTTAATCTTTAAATATATGATTAGTTTGTGCAAGATCATCGCCTTTTGCTTTACTTGTTTTTTTCCTTTTTCCGAAGGTGAGGTACATAAGAAAGTATTATTTTCTCCCAACAAATCTAACTATCCGTTTTAGTTATGTCCAAGATAATTTAAGTGGTTTTTAGCTAGTTGCCTGTCTGTCTGTGTCTCGCATATTTCCTACAGTTTTCAAGCTAGAGTTGAAACTTGATTCAAAAAACGGTCTTTTCATTCAGTTCAGAAATCCGGAAAATCATAAATTTGTAACGATGTTAACCTATTTTGCTGTCAGAAAAATTTTCAAAACTTTGTAAAAAAAAAATACTTTTTGCACGTGTTTACCAATTACACCTCATTATTATACTTATACTTAATTTTAATATCAGCCGCCATCTTGAAAATACCGACTTTCCAGCTTTGAAACTTTAAAGCTAAATAAATAAATTATAGCTAAATAATTTTGGTGATGACTATCATCACCAAGCGAAGATTTCTTCTTCAATTGATGCAAGTCGCAGATTTCATCGAAATTTGAAATATGTAGTTATGAAAACGTCTATCGGCTAAATTAAAATGATTTTGACTATTATTTGCAAATCTTATCAGGAGGCCCGTGGTTCAAGTCCCGGCGCTGGAGTCTATTTTTCTCTGTCTGTCTCCCAGTTTTAATAATGATTATAATTTTATTTAAATGCAAATCTTATCGTAATTTGGTAGTTTACCAACTATATATACGCTTATTTTACTATGTGGTTACTTTGTTACTTAAAGTGATTACGGTTACTTGATTATGTGAAAGTTTAGATAATATAACCCTAAGCTGAGTCAATTTGTCTTATATTTTCAAATATTTGAAATGACGAATTATTAAATAAATACTAATACTTCCACATTAACATTAACTAAATTACCACATTAATTAAAACATTACATTACATTAACTAAATTAACAATATTATTAACTAAATTACCACATTAATTAAATACTTCCACATTAGCTGTGATTTCACTCACGCACTTCCTTCTATTGAGAAGGAAATTAGTTAATTTTGTTAACAATTATACAATTTAAAATTAGCAAAATCCAATAGGATCTTAAATATTTGTATTTGGAAAAGATTAAACTCGAAACAGGTTATTTCTATCTCTCATTATCTTCAATGGGACTTGATGACCTTGCTTAATAAAAAAAAAAGGTAAAGCAAATGATCAAAGTACATCCTTATCGTGTTTTAATATCACGACTTATCACCCTCATGATACATCTCCCACTTCAAAATCATCTTAAGGTAGACTAGCATCAGTCGAATATCCTGATGAAAGATGATAATAAAACTCTTTCCAAAAGCGAAAATCGAAATTTTGTGCATAAGCCAACCACTTTAAGCTGGTTAGTCTCATAATTATAGCGCTGCTGTCAACTAGATAAAATATTTAAGAAATTATACTAGCCTATGTTAAATTAATTATGTTAAAATTAATTTTGACTACATACACTTGTGTTTGACAGTAGTAGATAAAGTTTACTTTGTGATTTTTGATCCGAAAGAATACTTTCTTGCCACATCGTTTCGTTCCTTAAACATTTGTAGTGTTAATTATTTATGTGGTCGTAGTATTTTTAAAATCTTTTCTTGTTCTAGAACTAAATTGGTCAAGAACTACGTGATGGGTGACATGAGTAGTCACTATTTTTTATATTAATTGTTATTGTTTATTGTTTATATTTATGATTAAAACACTTAACACTATGAATTACAAGACCCAGCGCCATGGCCCACCGCAAGGAGCTGTTATTAGCTGCTTGCTATTCAACATCATGATAAACGATGTCCTAGCAGCAGTAAAATCTGTTCCTGGAGTCGAAGCGCTGCTGTACGCTGACGATCTTATCATTTGGGCTACCAGCAGCAACCATGCAGGCCTTGAGCAGGCTCTAAACAATGCACTATATAGCCGATGAATACTTCATCAACCTAATACTTTCTTGCCACTTTAGATTCGTTCCTTAAATATTTGTAGTTTATATAAGTTATGGTCATTGGTCATGCAATTTTACAAATCTTTTCTTGTTCCAGTTCTAAATTGGTCAAGAACTATGAATTATCGATTAGAAATAATTATTTTTAGTTAATTATCAGTTCAATTCTGAATTTAAAGTGAAGTTTACAATAAAAATGTATAATTATATTATAGGAATTTATGCTTTTCGTTTCAGAGCTTTTTGTAGAAGAGTTGACTTTTCGACTTACGAGTACGTTCGGATTCATTTAAATTTAATAACAATAAGGCAAAAAAAAGGCATAATTATTATAACAAAAAGTTACACATTTACGTTAAAATTTTATTTTAAAATTTTTTTTTTTCATTGAATTTTAATTTTTAATTTTTTCCCAAGATTAAGCAGTCTTGTTATTATTCTCAGATCAATAGAAATCTATTTTAAACCTTAAATTTAATTTAGAATTCTTATTCCTTCTATTTCTTTTTCTTTTCTTTTGATTCGAGTCCTTTGAAGTTTTTTTTTTTTTATTATTAATTTCGACTCTACAAGGTATTCCTAACGTCTACTTTAAACCTGATTTTACTTTATCTCTAGAGCTTTAAAAAATTCTAGAATAATTCCCTTTTGATATTTTTACTATTTTAAAATGCAGTAAAGAAAAAAATCAGGTATTTGGATGATTAAAAAAGAGAATCTTATTGACTTTTTTTACTTTTATTTCTTATCTATTGTTAGATTTTCTTTGGTCGTATCCAAGTGTTGTTATATTTATGTGTAAATTAGCACTGTAATTAAAATATTTTTTTCTATTTCTACTTTATTATTATTATTTATTTTATTATTTTTTCACTAAAGTTGTATATCTAGTATTTTAAATAACGTTATTTAAACGTATACACCTTTTTATAATTTGAATATATATTATATAGCCGATGAATACTTCATCAACCTAATACTTTCTTGCCACTTTAGATTCGTTCCTTAAATATTTGTAGTTTTTATAAGTTATGGTCATTGGTCATGCAATTTTACAAATCTTTTCTTGTTCCAGTTCTAAATTGGTCAAGAACTACGTGGTGGGTTATTTGCAA
>KZ651201.1:522538-533610 GCA_001010745.2 Gerris buenoi
ATTATTATTTTGGTTTCTGTATTCTTCACTTTAGTTGTTTCTATGTGCAAAATTTGGGGATGATTGAATGACGGGAAGTGGTTTAAAATTGGGGTAATAGGTGTGCGATGAAACTTACAAAGCAAAGTAGTATATGACTAGTAATAAAAAGTACCTATTAATTTACTTAATTTTTTTACTTTTTTTTCTAAATATAAAATTAAGCTAGTTGTCACGGCTTTAACGGCTTGTATTATACATAAAGCACATTCAGCTTAAAACTAAGTATAATATAAAATAAAACTAAATACAGTTATAAATTCCTTAAAATATCAACTATATGGAAACCTTCACATATTATTTTAATCTTTTGTCATTTACCTTGTACGTGAAATACAATAAATATAATTAACTTTTCCTTGAAACTTAAAAAACAATCTAGAAAATACATATTAGGTTTTTAAAATGTGTCATTTTATTACCTTAAGTGATTTTTGAATGTTAACTTTGTTCTTGAAAAATTATTCATTTTGTTTTATCTTTATTGAGAAAATTCTTTTGTAGATATTTTAATTTCTTTTAATCTGTTTGAATATGTATATCCTGTTTTAAAGTCTATGATCCTTTAACAATCTTCCTTATTATACAAGTTTGTTACCTTTTATTGCTAATTCTTTCATTTTTTTTTTCTTTTTTCTTTAAAAAAACGATTTGTCCTACTTTTTACACCTTTTACATCCTAATGTCTTAAGATCCTGTCATCTTTTGACTTTAAATGGACACCGGGGATAAGCAATAAGTTCAAAACCGGTTTTTGTTAATAGTATTTGAAACCGCCAAGGTCAAAAACTCCGTATAGATCTACCAAGTTAAGATTCTAAGAAAAGGTCTTTGACCACAATGACTGTGAATTACGCCAGGTTGTTTTTAATAGGAAAAAATTATGATTCTCTTTCGTAAAATATATTTCCAATTAGATTCAAACGTAGCTTCCCCGAAATCTTCCTTAAAAAAAAAAAATGGAAGTTCCTAATTTAATTTAGTTCTTTTTTAAAAATGTCACGGACTTTGAAAATGATTTAATCCGAACTATATACAAGTCATACTAAATGGAACTAGTGACATTCAAAATAATCTATATTCGGAAATATTACACAATTTTCAATTTTTGTAAATGCTAGAAATATAAATCAAAAATAATTTGGAAATTTGCCGATACAAATGTTACTGGCATCCCGCTAGAGACATTTGACATTAGAAGACACCTGTATTGGTTTTTGAGAAACGATCTAGATATAATTTTTTAAAATAACACTTGTTTCTCTATTTTACTTTAGTTCGCTGAAACCTCGTTTAAACGGTAACAGTTCTCTCCCGGTTGAGCTATCATATACTATCATGTCAGTCAACGTCATAGAACTATCGCGGAAGTGTACAGTCTACTTGAGAATAAACATAATATGTTAACATGTTGTCTTGCACTCATATTGATATCCATCATGTGTCTGAGCAACATGATACATCATGTACGGAGCATAAAATATATTATAATATTATGTTATCTATATATATTATAAATGTACTTATGTAGTATAAACATCTAACTCTGATATCAAATATGAAGCAAGCTATCAGTTTTGTTGGCTCCTAGATATGTTATCACGTGATGTAAAAGTGTAAATTAACAAAAAGCCAATCAGCATCTAGAATCTGGCGTGGCAGTTGTTATATCTGCCACGTGAGCATTCTGGCTGCCGTATTGGAACACTCTACTATCTCGATAAAAGAGATAGTTGGTTGATAGCTTTAAAGTGACAGAATCTATCACGTAGTCTACATGGTGATAGTTGCTATTATGACCGCAACTATAGCGTCAACTATCACCTTGTGAACAGGGCTCATACTTATAGAGTTCAGAGTAGACGTGGTGATAAAGTGAAATGTCTCATCTCGTCTGCCATCTTTAAATCTAAGAGGTTATGGGTTCGATCCCATGCCTAGAAACTTTGATTTACATGGCTCACTACTGATGTGTGATGTGTGAAGTGGCTGAAATTTATACGGGCTTGGTGAACAAGGGCCCATATGAGTGGCTTGATTACTACGTTTAAGCAAGCGGTTTGTCTTCGTTCTACTACTGATAATATACTTATTGCGCCAACAGTCAATAATTTAGCGTTATCATCAACTTTAACATTTGAGCTTTTTTGCTTGGCTGTATAATTGGCGAAAAATCTAAATAATGCACGCCCATTCCTTGGTTACTTTGGAAATGCGTCTTTTTCCTAATGTTTTAAGAAGTCCTTTTCAGAAGTCGTTTCTTCCACGATATTTGTACGTATGCCTTAAGTTAAATTTGCGTGAGGTTTTCGGAACTTACCGAAGTTAACCAAAACAAAGGGCTCAATCTGAAGAATGACTGTTTTTTATGCCTCCGATATTTCTCAGACTTTAAGGAACATTTTTGGTCTCGTGTCATATTATAGGTCTCCATGGTTGGTCCGATATAAATTTTAACCTTCTACGCCCTTTACTTTCTTTTCTACAAGGACTCAAACCTCATTCAAATTTCCAGAAATTTGGATTGTTTTTCAAATGTCCCATTTGATTTTAGGCCTTTATGCACATTTTAATATAAATTAGTAGTGTGACGTATGACCTCAATCTGTAAGTCAAAACAGGTGCAAATAACCACCCTTTAATTTACTCTGTCTTACAACGGGACACGAGAAAGCTATATGCCACATTAATTGGCTGACTAGTTTGTCAACAAACGTTTTATTCTTACTGTTTCAATTTTATTCGCCATAAATAATAATAATAATAAAATCTCAGTTGTAACAAATAATTCAAAATTATTTCTTAAATGGCTGTCGTATGAGCCTAATCATTAAACCGTTATTAAATAGGATTATAAACACATGTTTCGTGCATGGATGTTTATCAAATTTCTTAATAAAATCGAGAAATGTATTATTTTTAAAAATTGAGAGGAGTTGTTTCACAAACCACCATTTATTTTATATCCGTGAAGATTACTCTAATAGTGGAAGCAAAACGTCGAATTTAAATATTATGTTAAATCATATAATACTAGTTGTCTCAGACTCATAAGCGGATGTAGACGCACGTGGCGTGAAAACCATGATATGTCTGATACGTATTTTTCTTATTATGAAAACATAAAATTATACACTTTTTTACAGGTCAAATATCTTCTTAGTTGCAGTTTTGCAGTAAAACAAATTGATAAATTGATTTACATAGAAATCATTCTATTTTTTAACCTTTCAAACGTGTTTTTTTACTATACACCTCTAAAAACTGGCTTTTAACTTCTCCGAGTCGAATAATATTACACAATTATAATTGAGCATATCAGTGGGTGGAACTTATAAATAAAGTAATTTCGATAATTGGTTTTAGATATGGCGGTAAACACTAAAGTATGTTGTAGTCTAAGATTACGGAAGGGAGGTTTCAGTTGTAATATTGCTTTCAGTGAGATAGCAGAATTTCTTAATTTAAGTTCATAGTACGTTTAAATGCGCAATAAGTGGTGTTAATTGAGAAATGGAAGTAGCCTGTAGTCTATATATAGCACTCGTGAACAAACATGAGAAATATTTATTTCAACTTAATAGACCTGGTTATAAAAAGAAACTAACTTAAGTTTTGTATGCTGCAGTCGATAACATTTTTCTTTTATAGATTTTATAACCTGAGATACTGGATTTGGTAGTCTCGAAGTAAGAAAAATTGGTCGAAGCAGAGTTTTATTAATTATATAATTGCGTTAGTAAACGTTATGCTCTTAATCCCGTGACTCGTAACTATTTACTCGACTGTCTTGATTAATAAGTACAGTGACATGTGCCATGTGCAATGTGCAGTGACTTTTAAAATGTAAATATAAGTCAAGATTATATCTATCCCGCATTTTATTATGCTGAGTTCCTTCAATCTGTGACTTGCCAAGCCTGTCCTCTAGAGGCTCATGCTCGTAGGCTTGTGCTTTTTTTTCTTTTGTCGAATCCTTTTCCTACGTTTCACGGGAAAGTCATCCTGAATTACCACGAGCAATTTCGAGGTGAGACACACTTCGAATCAGCCTAGCCTAGTCACAGATCAAGCGGGAACCCAGCTTTATATGAAACAACAGTAAACAAGTCTGCTAGGTGATCAAGATCACCTCTGACAAAATGCACGAAAGAAGGCGTTCAGTTCCGAGCTAGTCAAGGTTTGCTGACAGTTATGGCCTGGCCTTTGTGTGAACAGTCCACCAGTATGCTGATCGGTACGGCCATTGGGTCACATTCCACCGGTCTGCTGTCTGGTACCTACGGCTTTTTCGTGAACACTCCACAGGTCTTATCCAATGATACAGATCAGTAGTGGATAATCATCATTATTTATCATCTTTATCGTTGGATTAAACCGGAGGGTTTCACACAAAGGGTTTTTCTTAAAAAAAAAAAAAATACTTTGTGCGATTGATTCATCGCTCATCTCTTGTCCATAAAGGGTTATCCATCCAATTTCTTTTTTCTACCAGGTTTTTGTACCAGAACCGTCATTGAAGATGGTGAATTTGTCACTTTATCTTTGTCTAAGATAAGGGCTTTTTTAGAAGTTGAAAATGACATTAAGGATTGCGAAGATAGTGGTTGAAGAGAGGAGAGAGAAC
This sequence comes from Gerris buenoi, assembly GCA_001010745.2. Classification (NCBI taxonomy): domain Eukaryota; kingdom Metazoa; phylum Arthropoda; class Insecta; order Hemiptera; family Gerridae; genus Gerris; species Gerris buenoi. Next base: position 527,205 of record KZ651201.1, read on the forward strand.
GGGCTTAGTAGAGATAAGGGAATAGGGCTTTGATCTGATGGAAACGGCTTGTCACGTCTGACGTGAGTACTCGGGTATGACCCAGGACCGGCACCTGACTTTGATCAGCTAGACACGGCACGTCTGGTGCAAATCAGCCTTAATAACCTATGTAGGTTTTACTTTGTGCCTCAAGTCTTGAGGTATTATATGTATACATATATATTTTACTCCTATCGGTGGAAGTTTTCTCATGAATATCTAATATTTAGTACATTTGCTAGCCAAATATAAGAACAATGTATGATTCTCTAACCGAATATTCTGCAAAATTTTGAGTACAGCATTAAACGTGTTTGTTTGTACAACACATACACAAAAACAACCATGTTTATTTGGATCAAAAACTGTCATTGAAAATGCGTTATTAACAAATACCCTAGACACTACAATCAGAAGAGGTATAAATTAGCCTGCCTCTTAGCCCCTCCCTCCCTCCACCCTCTTTAATACTGTGAAAATTGTATTATTTTTTTACTTGAATTAATGTATCAATTTAGCTAAAATTGAAGAGCGCAGACGGTTAAAATTAATTTGGGGGGTATCTGCCATCCAAATTAAATTAAAATCATATTCGTACTTTTAATTATATAGCTGAAAATAAATAAATGTTTGTGCATATGTGATAGAGAAACAAATGGGCGCAAAAGGTTGAATCCTTAGTGGGACAAACAATGGGCTAATTATGCGGTCTACCATCCAAATTTCATTAAAATCGGAAGAGTAGTTTTTAAGGTATGTTGATTCGCAAAAATTGAGTGACATTCGGAACCATATATGTCCCCTGATGTGAAAAACTATTACCTTTGGTAATCTCGGAAGTATCATTGAATGTCATATTTACTTAAGTAGGTAATTACAGCATGTTTCTATTTAAATGATATAGATACTTATAAATATAATTATGATATATCTACTCAAAGTAACCGAGGACTAAAGTGTCAATATGCACGTAAGTTCGGTTGAATCAAGATTGAGGTCATGGGTTCGATCCAACTCTTTAGCACTTTGATTTACATGGCTCATTATTGAATCACATGTATTTGCTGCGGTGGTGCAATGGTCTGTGATGTGGCTGAACTCCACACTAGCTTAGTGAATATAGGGCCTAAGCCTAAGTAAGTGGCCTAATTGCTAGGTTCTAACATGTGTGGTTTGTGCCTCCTAACCTCAATTGTGGTCTTCGCTATCCTCAATTAATTAATTCTCAGTTTATATCTACTTAATGCTTTATCATAATTGTTTAAACATGTAATAAAGTTAGGTCTGAGTGATGCTTAATTATTCGAACAATATTAATATAAATTATATTTGAATTTTGTTACGTTAAAAATGCGTGTACTTAAGTTTCATTGTTACTTTCTCAAATAAAGAGAAAGTATTGTGATAGCGCAAAAAATTTATGTTGAGATTTTGATGGATTTACAGGTTACGAGGCCCTTTAAGTCCAATTTTCTTTTTTTGAAATTTCTGCGTTTGTCGACTGTGCATCAGACGCTTGGAACCTAAACTACTGGACTGGTTTTGACGAAATTTGGCATACATTTTTATAAAAATCATATTACCCTTAGGCGCAATCAATAAATGATTTATAGCTCCAATTATGGGGGCGATAACTCCCAAAAACTTTTTTTAAAAACATGAAAACATATATATTATTTCTCGAAAACGTGCTATAATAATGTCCTAGAAAGATCAGCTAGATTTGTAAAGAAGGTGCAAAAGAGGTTTAAATCAGTGCTGTTTAGATCAGCTGATTTAAATCATCTGTTTAAATCAGCTGGTTTAAATCATCTATTTAAATCAGCTGGTTTAAATCATCTGTTTAGATCAGCTGGTTTAAGTCAGCTGTTTAGATCAGCTGGTGTAAATCGGTGTTGTTTAAGTTTATGTGCTCTAAAGACGTAGGTACTTTTGAAAGTCTAGTCTTTATCTTCTCTTTATTATAACGAATGGTAATCATCTCTGCTAATCTTTATCTGTGGTTTCCTTATGTCTTCTACCATATTCATCTTTTCAAATGCGCAAAGGAAGTAGTTTGAGTCAAGTGTGTGAGTCAATGTTTCACAAGTGTAAAATGAAGGTGTTATTATCCAGGTAAATAGAGTAAATTGTCTGCCCGAGGTATCCTAATGTCATGTTGGGTAAACTGGAGTCAACTAGGAGGCTAAAGCAAAGAATTTCAACCTAATAGAGGTAGCAAGAATCCTAATGTGATTCTGTAGTGTGCCAGTTGACAATGTCCTCCAGTTTAAGACCTCGTTGCCTGTGCTTTTGGAATACTGATGTAACTTCCATACCAATATAATTTTACCTCCCATTTTCTCTCTTTTAAACTGTCATTTTTTGTGGAGGAAAAAATATTTCGGTATATGAAATAATAGTCGTTATCCTTTATATATTGTTATTTTAAAACGTTGTTTAGTTTATTAAAGGTATTTAGTCCCTGGAAAAAACTAGCTTCCGAGTTATTGATGAAAATAACTAAACTTTTGCTCCATATCAATGTAAAGTTGTAAACAATCAAATTTGAAAACTTCTTAAATGTGTTTAATAATAAATTAATTTAATTAGACATTATTCGATTATAATTCAGTATCGCTGTGCATATGAGAAGTTTTTATTAGAATTAGTCTTACCGATTTTGATGAACTGTAGTTTTAATTGTAATTTGATTTGTTTATTTGTTACAGGTAAGCGAGTTTGAAATCTTGTTGCTTCATATTATAAAGGTACTTGAATAATTAATGTATTAAAATTGGTTCGAGCTGTTTAGGACGAATCTTTCCATATAACATGTTATTTATGATAATCCTAGGACCAAGGACATCTTATATTTTTGTAGACCTGTATCTATGTATCCAAGGTCCTCTTATACTTGGGTTACCAGTATCTATATCTGCAAGGTACTCTTATATTTTTATGCACCAGAATCTATATTCGCAAAGTGCTCTTTTTTTTACAACATTATCTTTATCTGCAAGGTCCTCTTTAATTCTTTGTTATTGAGGGGTATCATATTTGTGCGCCAGTATCTATATATGGAAAACTTGATTATTTTCAGGGAAGGCAATTTATATGGTTTTTCCGTGGTAGGCTGTGAAATAGTAACTTTAGAGCCTAGAAAACAAAGCTAAAATCAATTTTTTCGTTACGTGGACTTACAAAATCTTTTCATTACTCCTGGGAGTAAAGAAAAAATTTTTTACGTCCTAGGACGCAAAAAATTTTTATTGTACTACAAGAACTTGTCAAAACTTCCGTAGGAGCGCTGATTTCTTACTAATGTGGCTCTTAGTACGATTGAATTCCGCTAGATGTCAATGCGTTTTATTTATCTTTTCTTATAGTGTAACCTCTTTTAAAGGTTTCTTTTTTTTAATCTTAAGTTTAAACTAATATTTGTTATTATTATATTGATTATTGATTAATATTTAATGTTTTTTTATTGTCTGCTACCTCGGAAAAAATAGCATATGCTACACGACTGTGAAGTGTTTTTTCTTTACCTTGGCAATATTTCCTGTCTCGCTTCGCTCGACAGTAAATGTAATTGCCGCGGTAAAGAAAAAACTCACTTCACAGCCTAGTAACATAATGTACTATTATTTAATACTAAAATTTACTACACGCTTTTAATAGTTTTTAAAATAATTAAAAAGGCATTATTTTAAAATAGTCTGCCATTTAGTGTATTCGTCTTATTATTGGATGAATGTTTAAATATGGCTCGCTATTGATCACATCATACTCGCTTCGACGGTACAATGTACCGCCGGTATGATGTGTGAAGTGACTGGAACTCTCTACAACGGGTATATTAAAAAGGGCCTAATTGCTAGGTTCGAACAAGTGGTTCGTCCGACCCGTCTAGTACTAGTACTAGGGCCTTAGTACTACTATACAACTAAATATGCGCCGACGATTAAAATTAAATTAGGGCCACTTTCTATCTGCGGCCAAATTTTGATAAAATAGCAGAATATCTTCAAAATTAATAAGTACTTTAGTAAAATAGATAAGTACTTTTTAAGTAATATGAGTGTGTAAAGAAAAACTTTTGTGCGCATGTGTAAGAGGGAAGAATATGTTTGAACTTAATATGATACCAACAATGGATTATTGTGACCTACCATACAAATTGTAGCAAAATTAAAATTGGACCTGTAGTTTTTAAGAGTGCCTTAAAACCTATTATTGAAATTGTAGCTTGTATATGATAAATAAAAACCAATACATTTGTTGTGGGTTGTTTCCCTGGAGTTACATTTATATTTGAAATATATTGTGTAAATATTTAAAAGAATAATTTCAATTTTTGAAGACTCCAAATATCTATTTGTTTGGCAAACGTAATACTATATTTATTTAAATCTATTTCACGCTATTGAACAAAAATGAAATAATGAAAGATAAATTCGAAAAGTATAAAATGAAAGTAAAAGTCTGCTCTATTATTAAATTTACTTTTTTTTTCGACAATATTCTATTGAAAATAAATGTTTTTGTGACACAATTAAATATCATTTACCTGTTAAATATATAGTTTAGTTTTACCAATGAAAGGAAAACTGTTCGATCCACATGTTTCAAGTGCATTCGAAACAAAAAATTGATTTTTTATTGTTTTGCTTCTGTGTTTGATTGTTTGTAACCCGCATGTTTTGTATTTATGTCTCGACCCATATGATCATTACTTCTTAGATAACAATGTTAGTACTACTAAGTATCACACTTACTTATCAAGCCTACCTATAAATAGTAACATTTTTATATCACCTGTTATCAGTTTGTCATAAAGTTTGTTTCTAAAGAAAAAGATAAATAAAACCTTAAACCTCGACATCGAATCCATATATGCCAAGGTTTCTGAAATAATTAAGCATTTTTTTTTTTTTTTTAGTTTAAACATATTGTAGTTGTTTTTCATTTCACCACAGGATTTTTTGGTTCAGCCGATATTTCTGCTTCTGAAAAAAAAAAAAAAAAAATTGGCTAACCTAACTTGTAAGGCTTAAAGTGGCGCGGATAGGTTTTTTTAGGTCCAACCCCTCTAGCGCCCTTTAGTGCCATAAATTTGTTTTGATAGTGTACCCTGTTATCACATTTACTTTCTTGCGTGAAGAACAAACCGATTAAAATGTATACTATCTTGTAGAAGTCACTTTTAGGTTTCTGTACAAAGTACAAAAAGAAACCTTATATAACGGCTGTCTGTCCGTTTGTGCGTCTGTCCGTCTGTCCGTTGGTGTCGTCTGTCCATTGGCTTGTTTCAATTTATAAACTACTATAGCTAGAACATAAAATTTGGCACACAGGTTCATCTCGGCGTTTTAGACAACTGGACACATTTTGGAGTTTATACACTTAATATTTCCAAGATGGCGGCCCAGCCAATATGCCGGGTGACTAAAATAAAGTTTTTAGTTACCATGGCATGTTATACATCAATTTAAAGGTCTTGAAGTGTAGAAAAATAATATTTAACTAGTAAAATAACACACGTAATATTGTCAAGATGGCGGCCAATATGGCGGGTGACTAAAAAAATTTTTAGTCACTAGAACATAAAATTTTATGCTTACTCTTATCACGTGTAAATTCACCAAAATCAAATTTCCGTGTTATCGCAATACTGATTTAGTAAAAAGTAAATATACTTAAACATTGTTAATAGCGCAGCGATAGAACGGACGCTCTAAGTACTTACACGCGGTTTTAACATCTGAAGATTGCAAAAGAGGAAAACAAAAATATGTGGGAAACCTCAATCATTTATTCTAATATAGACAAACCAGAAATAATTGATTAATGCAATTAAAATTAATTGAAGTTGTAGCTAAATTATTATTTTTTCTTTTTTTATTCAAATATCCTTATTCTAAAGATAAAGGAAGTTGTGTGATTTATGTTCTGTACTCTAACTCATTAGTCTGTAATTCCCCTAAGAATTATTTATAGAATAACAAGCTGCGTTTCTTTGAAATCACTAGCACTAGACAATCAGCAATGGAGTAATTATCTGTAGATTTACTTATAACATGAATGACAAGATGTAAGATTTTATAGCTAAATTGATGAACATTCAATAAATAGTTAAGTCAGTTTGACAATTACAAGTATAGTGATGTTCAAATGCAAAAATAATATCTTGGTTCTTGTGAAATCTGAAGAAATACATGAAGCCCTTGTGGCATCTAGAATCAATAACTCGATTAATATGGAAATTGACAAACATGAAATAAATAGGGAAAGCAGATCAGCGTCATAAGTTCATCGGGTAGACACTTAATAATGTTTTAAGTTAGTGCGGGAAATACGTATGATTTCGCCCGTGCATGTGTTTTATACAGTGGCGTAGCGAGGA
>KZ651201.1:535345-554190 GCA_001010745.2 Gerris buenoi
TTTTTTTTTTCACCCATCCAAATTCTAAACCAAAATTTTCCTATATTATCATAAGCCTATAATACGCAGGTTTTCTTTGAAAATTCGCTCATTAAGTCATGGTGCACGACTGGACTTTTTTTGTTTAAGTATATGGTTTTACTACTATCTAAAGAAGGCATAATCATGCAAATGATAATTGAGATAATGTTAAATTAAAAATGCCTGCTACCTCCCCCCAGACGATTGTATATCATGGGGTAAAAATGTTTGTAAAAAAGAAAAACAACTGTAAGCAAAAAATAAACATTTTCTTTCTTTTCTCCTTCTTTCTATTTATTAATTTGCGATTATACTGTACATATAATATTATACAGTTTTCGAATGGGGGCGCTAAAAAGGTATTGCGCCCCGGGCGCGAGTTAAGCTCGCTAGCCACTGGTTTTATATATATGTAATATGTATGTATTTAAGTTAGTTATAAATGTGATCTCTGCTTCATTTTAGCTTTAATTTTAGGTTATGATGCAACTTTATGGTCCATTAGGTAAACATATGAATTTTCTCCCTTAAACATTTTATGATTCCATCACATTTTACTAGATACATGTTACTAGATACTTTTTTCTTTATGTTATTTCCAAAGCGTATTTTACATGAATCTGTGATTATTATTTGAATACATAGAAATGTCTCTTAGATGAGATTAAAGTTCTTCTTTGTTCAGCCTTCTATGTTACACGAATCTTTGATCATTATTTAAGTACATAGAAACGTTGTTTAGATGAGATTGAAGTTCTTCTTTGTTCAGCCTATGTTACACGAATTTTTGATCATTATTTAAGTACATATAAACGTTGTTTAGATGAGATTAAAGTTCTTCTTTGTTCAGCCTATGTTACACGAATCTTTGATCATTATTTAAGTACATATAAACGTTGTTTAGATGAGATTGAAGTTCTTCTTTGTTCAGCCTTTGTTACACGAATCTTTGATCATTATTTAAGTACATAGAAACGTTGTTTAGATGAGATTAAAGTTTTTTTTTGTGCTCTCTTCCATTGCCTTCTTGATCTATTGTTTTAGTTCTTAGAAACCATTTATGTTATTTATTAGATCTCATAATAGAAAAAAAATATATCTATATTTATTTATATTTTGAAACCCTCTATTTATAGGTTGCCAGCGTTCTTATACAATTTCTTTTAAACTATTTTCACTTAGTTATTCCTTTAACGTATCTTAACTAATATTGTGTTAATTATATTTCCATGTACGTTCTGATCTTACTTAAATCAGCTTTACATCTAATCCCTGTTGATATTGAGCAAGATTTTATCCTTTTTTTTTCTTTTGGACAATTTCTAAGTGAAGACTTAACTAAGGTCATCATAAACCAGGTGTTCAAGATGTGCAAAGGAATGCCTATTTAAGTAAGGTGTTTTTAGCTTGAAGTGGGTCATTTAAGCCATTTTTAGCGTACTTAACCTTTGCTGTTAAACAGCGACAGACAACCAATCAATTTTTCTAAAGTTAAAAAAATGAAAATTTTGAAATAACTAGTCTACAAGTCTACACTCAATCGACATTGCACACCAATTGGCAATGGAAAATACCACTAAGTTATACTATTCTCGCACTGGCGACCCTTTTGGCACTTCTTTACATTGTTACTCCCCTTATAAATAAAAACAGAGAAGAGTAACAATCTAAAGAAGGTGCTTGGAATATTCTTCTTTAGACTGTTACTCCTTGTAAAATAGAAGTGTGATATTCCTTTGTTCTAAAGTACATTGGATTAAACATCCCTTTGTCTTAATAATTATTTAGTAATTATTATTATTCAAAGCCATTTATATTCTAAAACAACCTAGGGGAGTAGCAATCTGAAGAAGTACTAATATGTTTAAATCAACTTATTAATTATTAACATTTTAATTGTTAATATTATAATTACTAATATGAGAATTGCAACCAAATATTTTGTTCAAAAACTCTATTAAATATATTTGACAATTAAATATAAAATCTGTGTTCTTTCTGTAATAATCATTTTACCCGCAGTTAATTTATTTTATTTTTTTTTTAATACATTATTTAGTCAAATTATGGAACTTGTTACTTCATAATTTTGGTATAAAAATGTATATCAATAAACCATAATTAAGTATAGGTATTAAACTATTTTTACATCATAATGTTGTAAAAATCATTATTTCTTCTATTATCAATTTCTTATTTCCTTTATCTTTATTATCTAATAATTAAAAAGTTTATTAGAAATAAATTATGCTAGCTGTATTAAAAATTTGCAGTTAATTCCCAGCTATTAACTAGTTAAGAACTATTAGTACACGTGTAGAATTAATACTACTATCTTAAGTGTTAAACTATGTAACTACCTATAATCTACAATCTATAAGATTAGAGTTGGCACAATCAAAAGGCGGGAAAATTTTGAGGGAAACGATTCTATTGGTCCCCCATGTTGAATGCAACTTCAGAAAAAAATGCTCTACTCTACCCCTGTTCTACAAAAAAAAATGTAACATGGTAACACTGATGTTCCCTTTTTATAACCCCAAAACTACCTCCACGTTTGTTGTTTCCCGCCTTCGATTGTGCCAACTCTAATCTTGTAGACTGTAGTGTTAATTCTAAATACTACAAATTTAATCGCAAACAATTCTTAGTAAGTAAATCTTAGATACATCAGTAATATCTTTTCTGGATATAAAACCTCTGACGCACCTGGATTAATTGAAAAATTTAAGTTGTATAATTTATAAGATGTTATCTATTCATTGCAAAGATTATTCCTTCTTTGATATCTACCTTAAAAAATTCTCTTAACCCACAAGTGAAGTTAAAGTAATAGATAAGTTGATCTTAAGAATTTCTAAAGCTTTGAATTTCCTGTAGAAACCCTCAATAATCCTGTTAGATCGGATCAAAGGAAAAGGGAACTCCGACATTTTTTTATTTTCTCTTGTCAGTTTATTTTGTTGAATCAATAATACCACAAAAGATAATTTCAACAGTAGGAGATAAACGTCGGACATTTGCTGTTTCAAGAAACTGTGCTCGCTGATCCCTAGAAAACGAAGTTTGTCAAACGAAATATGCAAGTGACCATAAAATAAAAAAATAGTCGATTTAAGCTCACGGTAACGGGATTAATTTTATATTTAGAAAGAAGATTTAAGTAAATTGATTTAGATATCTATTTTCCTATATCTTCTATTTGAAGACCAACAAATCAAAACTAGTAATAAAAAAATTTTTAAGTTTCATCGTCGTCGGGACCCTAATTGATTACGTAAATGATAACTCTTTCCATATGATCATCAACCGGAACGACTACGACTGATCCCTATTAGAAACCATTGGCACAAGTACTGAGCAACTAATGGACCAGTTGCCATTAGTTGCTTATGCTCAAAGTTAATTTTAAATACGTATAAATCAAATCTATATTACCTTTTCCAAATTTCCTTAAGTTTCATCTCATACAGTTTTGAAGTTCTAAATATCTATGACAAAGGTGTAAGACAAAATATGTAGTCTTAAAGTATTAAAAATATTAAAATATTCTGGGTTTAATTATATGCAATCATATGCAATTATTATTATACATCATATCTAAATTACAATTAGCATTTTTACGATCAATCATATCTAAATTACCTATCTAACCATTAACACGTTATTAATATGATTCTTTATACGTTTCAAAATAATTTCTATTTTTGTAAATTTATTTTTTCAGTACAATTTAAGTCCAATGTATAGGTTTTTAAGGAGGACGTAATAGCATTAAAATTCTCAAATTCTAAATATGATATAAGTAAAGAGTAATATAATTGTTTAAAAGGTGTAATAATATTATAATTCCTTGTAATCTTTGATTTCAATTTGTCCCCTGTTTTTATTTTATTAGTGATTAATTGGAATCCATTTTGGGTTATTCACCCTGTATTACGCGCCATTAATATTGATTAGCTTTTGTAATAGCAATGGTTATTTATGCATTTTAATATGATTGTTTCTGAAGAAATCAATTACTTCGATTGCAATTCTCGTTAAAGCATATCCAATAATTCTTGGGAAAAAAACTGTTACGTTCTACCTTCAATAATTTTTCACGGGATTTATTAGGTTGAAACCTGGGGCTGTATAAATCAAGTTATTCCGTTGTTCGGCTTGGAGTCGGTTCATTGAGTTACTCGTTGATACTGATTAGCAGAGGCAGGAGCTATGTTGACAGTGGCATGAGATTAGCATGAGAAAACTGTTTTAATATTCACTTGATTTCAAGCGCCTCGTGTACAAACATAGTTTACTATATCGGTGAATCCACTTTTTAGTCTCGGCTTGTTTTTGAATATCCAACGTTGACGGTGTTTCAAATTGCACTCTGCAGGATTATAACTTGATTTTAATTTTTTCTAACCTGTAATTTTTAGTGTTTATTTGTTAAAGTAAAATGGTTGTTTTTTAAATATGAACTAGGGGGCTCCGCCCCCTACTCGCTTCGCTTGTCAACCCCTAAAAAAGCGGCCGCTGCGTGGCCACTGCCACGTTGAGGCACTCTAGAGTGAAGCATTTAAATTGATCTCATGTTTCTTTTCAATGACACAAACACACATGCTGTAAAATATCACGTTAGCTATAGAAAGGCCTGAGAAAGACTGATTTAGCGATCTTTTTTGCAAGTTGTGTGCATAGTTATGGAATGAGAAGGGAAGTAGGAGAGGGGCTGAAGTAGTGGGGGTATGCGCACTACTATCTACTTTCCTTTTCTTGCTGACATTCTAATATACCACTCTTAAGCTCCCCCTTACCCCTTTTTCGAACGAATATATTTCCCTCACTCTGTCTACACACAGCTTAGTATATATCACTCTCAAGCTCCCCCTTTTCCCCCCGGACTACCCCTAGGTATCTCCTAACTCTCTCACACAAAGTTTAGTAAATTTATATTACTCCCACTGAATTTTTTTGTTTAAAAACTTTTTTTAATAATAAAGATAGATATGTTTTTCAGCTAGGGGTTTTAACTCATTCGATATAGGGGAAGGTCGGGTATTATCGGACAAGTGGTGTTTCGTGCTTTTTACCAATGGCAACTGCACTGACTCTGAATTTTACAGAGGGCGAAACCAGCAGAAATAAGGGGACACCTTGACTAGATTGTTTCGTTTCAGTGGTATCAAATAATTTGATTTTATCGGTTTTTATCGTTTTTTCTTGTGCACGTAGTCAACTTCAGAGTACTGAATTTTGCCTAAAGGAAAGTAAATTTAAATTTTTAAAAGTATTGATAACAAAGTGTAACCTTTTGCTCAGTCTTTTACGCATTAAATCTGATATGGGATTGATAATGGATTTTTGATAGACAAATTTTCCAAAGGGTTTTAGTCGGGTTATATCGGACATGCTCATGGAGGGTTATATCGGACAAACATTTTTTTTATTTTATCATTTTTTTTTTTTAAAAATTGCTTTTCAATAATAGACCAGTCAATAAGTACCAAAAAAATGGGATCCCTAACAAATAGATCGGTACGAAAGCTAAAAAGCTGCTTAGAAAAAGAAAATCATGAAATAATGGAAATTTTAAGAGTAAAGTGAAAATATCAGACAGAAACTTTATTTATAATTATAATAAATCAATATATCATGCTAATAAATAAAATACATTAACTTGTTTAACGAAATAAATGTAAACAAAATTCTAAATAAATGAATTTTATTGTGTCCGATATTAACCCGCCAACATTTTGTACAGGTAAAAATGAAGGTCTTTTTAAATTACATCAGAAAGGAGGGAAAAAAATTCTTAGAGACTATTGCTGTTATAGGTGCTTGTACAACATATTTAAGTATCCTTTGGTACTTAGTATGACCAAATTAATTCATTAACAAATCCAAAAATTTTAGAAAAGCTTAAGTGTCTGATACTACCCGACCTTCCCCTATATTTTATTAAAAAGCCCATCAAAAACTTCTTTGCAGCTGAAGATAAGTTAATTTGACACAAGACTATGGGCAAAAATGTATGACAGAATTTGGAGCATAATCTTAGATGCTCGTTTAATCTTAATAACTTAGTTAATTTCCCTAATGCTGCAATCACATTCTTCCGCTGAATATTCCTTCTGGATCGTCGCCATTTTCTATACCCTTTGGCCATCCTATACAGTCCACTTTAAAATTATTAAATAATGAAAAGTCTTCTCTGTATTAACTCCTTATCATTCTCCTTGATCATCGCCAGCATAGTCTTTCATTGCCCCGAATAACTCTCTAAACATTTTTCCCTGCCATGTTACGTTTTAGTCTTCTTTGGTTTGTGCGCATGTTTCCTCAAGCGATAACTAGATAACAAATGTATACATATACTAGGAGAAGCTATAATTAACCTCACTTCAATATTTTTCAATTATTACCAACTGTATAATTGTAATGAGGCTTGAGTACGTAAAATATTCGCCTTTTTTAACTATGTAAAAACAAAAATATTATGTTCAATAAGTCATATATAAGAAGATGATGTATTAAGTTTGCTTCAACCAAGCAGTGAACGATTCGTGGGTTCGTCCTAGGCATGCGCAATGGATAAAATCCGTTCTAACCCAACTTGCGGTGTTTTTTACCGACTTCCATGCTTCCATCCAAAGCATGAACTGTTTGCGAACCGTTTATCGTATACGTTCCAAACAATCCTCTTACTAACGCAAATACCGGATTGTATGACATGCGCAGTAAACTCAATCGTCACATGTAAACAGAAAGGTTCCCTATATCGATTAGGTTTCTCATATTATGGTTTATATACGGCTCGAAAGTGTCACAAATCCGTTTCAAAATCACGATGATTTTATTACAGTACAAAGTAAGCGCTTGGGCATAAAACCTGTCCTAAACTATTCCCAAACGATTCGTGGGACGATGTATAGAACGATACAATGTATAATGGGCTAGACAAACCTTACATTATCGTAAACTTAAGAACAAAAAGTCTTTATTTTCAAGGTCCCATGTATAATCAATATAAGTCTTGCAATTTTCGAGTTATTTTATAATATGGATATCAATGCTTATACCAATATTTAAAAATAAAATCTAAATAAATTACATTTTTTTCCTAACCTTTAAATTAATGCTTAGTGAAAAAACCAAAATACTAATTCAGAACAATGATATATTCACACCAATTAGGTTTTTCTCCCCCTAAAATACCTTGATATTTGAATAATACCTGAGTATAATATCATTAGTGTTATTATTTGAATGGTATTTAGCTCGATTTGGCAAACCCCTGTTATAGATGTATCGTTTTAAAATTGTTTAAGTTCAGATCCAAATAACCTTTTAAAACAAATCGTGGAGTTATTAAATTACTAGGGTATTTTGTGAAGGAGATTCAAGAGATCATTCAGTGTCCTTGCTAAACGCCTACTAAATCAAATATTACAACCTGATCCACTTTTTATTTATCCTGTTTTGGTTTTTTTCAAATAATTATTTGCTCATCCTATTTAATAACACCTGGTATTTAAAAATGCAACATACTATTTTTTTAAGAAATATGTTTTTAAAAAAAGATTACATTAATCTATTTCACAAGTTGTGTGACATTTACAATATTAATTTATAAAAAAATAGATATGAATTCATATAAAATAAAATTATGTATTCTTAATAACTTCAATGTTTCTTTAAATATCCACAATAATACCCCTCGACAAATTTTCTTTTGGATTAACTATAAATCGTTTCTAAGGCAAATGATCTTGGCATTTTATCAATTTTTAATTTACTTCAATGGTCAAATCAAGAATTAGAAGGTTTTTATTCCCAATTGTATTGATCATTTTTTAATTCTCATAAGTATTGAATATTTGTAGTGAATTTACAAATTTTTAGATCCCCTGATTCATAAAAAGTAATTTTAAAATAATTACTGGATAAAAAAACCAACTTTTTATATACTACGTTTTTAAATTTCCTTTGACTAAATAAACAATCAATTTGAAACTTGTCAAAATGAAGATTGTAAATATGGGGCATGTCAAAACAAATAATAAAAACTTGCTGATTGTTTCCGAACTAACTTTCCATACAGCAAAATTTGCTGAAAACTAATTAAATTCTGCTGAAAGATGACTAAAAGTATTAAAATAATGCACTGTCGTCGTGTCCTGAGGTATTCTGAAAGTTTCAAATGTCTAGCTACTCGGGATGTTAGTTAAAAGTCGATTGCAAGGTTTTTACTGGACAAACAAACAAGGTAGCAAGCTAATAAAAACGTAGTAAAAAATATAACTGCGGATTTGATCTATCGCTCGAGACACACGTGCAGACACTTCATATTATATTGAGACTGCACTACATAATCGATTTCGGTGACATTTTGTACACAATTTCAAAATAAAAGCATACCTCTATAGACACTCCCAAATCTAATATTTAGATATTGTTTGGAGGTGTTACGATTTGAGGTCCTCTGAGTCCATAAAAGTGGTTTTTAAAAATGTTTGTCTATCGTCTGTGCATACGTATAGGGCCTAAACTACTGGGCCGATTTTTGATGATATTTGGCATACATGTTCAGAAAAATTATACTCGGAGGTGAAATCAAGAAATTAAGAATTTCAGCTCTGAATTTGGAGGGTGGTACCACTAAAACCTCAGAAAAAAAGATGTTGAATAAAAAATTCTAATATATTGTATATTAAAATACGAATCTATGGTTATAAACCGTTTTCCCGGAAAGGAAATAGTTTCTGAGAAAATAGCTTTAAACGCGGTCAGAGAGAAGTTATTTTTATGATAAATTTTTATGCAATGCTCAATAATAATTAGATGTACCGACGAAAACACTGTAACTAATAAATGGAAGACACTGGGCTAAGTAAAGTAATTATTAACTCGTTTAAGAGAAAGTTTGCCTGACTTGTCTTGGAAAGATTTTTTTAATTATAAAATAATAACTTACAAAAACAGAGTCCTCTTTGTTTATCGTAAAAAATCAATTTGTAAATTCCACATGAAACAATATTGAATAATGAATATTGAATTATTTTTTGCAAGGACGAATTCTAAATTTCTCAATATGCAGACAACATTGTCACGTACGACTGCAATGCATATCTTATAATCGAATGAAGAATTGAGGGTATGCTATAAATTGTTGCAATTACAAGTAGTGTAATGTGAATTTTACCTGATGCAGGTCAGTCTAGGTCGAATAAGTTCAGCTGTTTAAGCAGAACAGGTATTTTTGTTAGGTATCTACCTCACTAGTAGTAAATCATGCAATATACTCTGCATACATCTATTCAATTCGTTCAACGCTTCTTAAAGACTTCGTGTGCTTTGCGAAACCTATAATTAATATTTTGTGTATATCTTTAATATAACCTGCAATTATTCTTCTGAACATTTTTAGACTATTCAAAAATAATAACTCAATAAATCAAAATAGTCTGGCAATTTGTTTGGCACAATGCTTCTTAGTTTAGTTTCCTAGTGCGGTGAAATTTATTCTTATTCATTGGTAAATGTGTGCAGATTGATATAGGTTTAAATTAATATAGGCTCATTGGTAAGTGTATGTTCAACAAACCATTTTGTTGAATTTGTCAAAATCAGATGATCAGGTACTATGAAAGATATGTGGTTGTAACGACAAGTTTGTGCGTGTATATTGAAGGAATCAATTAGTGCAAGTCATTGATTCCTTCAACTCCATAATGTTGAAATTGATGGGACCAAAAGTAGGCTAATTATGAACTACCATTTGTATTTCAAGATAGAATGCATTTTAAGATACAGGCCCTGTATTACAGGGGTTCGCACAAATATTTACATTGGTCTGTCGATAAGAAAACCCGAAGCGGGGACCAAAATGTTTCCTGATGTCAGTCTAGGAATTTTTGAATTCGGAGTTATAACAAAATTTGTTGAGAGCTGGCATGGCCTTGTGGACTACCACGTTAGCTCGGCCATCAATGAATCAAGGGTGGCACGAGGTCGTGGGTTCGAACCCTCGCCGTGTTGCTCTGTTAAACAAGTATTGTTTATATGGCTCACTAATGATCACACCATACTCGCGTCGGCGCGGCGGTGCAATGTACATATGTATAATGTGTGAAGTGGTTGGAACTCTCTACCTCTTGGATAGCAAAATGGGCCTAAAAGATGTCCTAAAAGAACCAAATAAGTGCATACTGGAGATGCTAAAGGATTATATTATGCACTTCTTGCTTCTCAAAAGTGAAAATTTTTATACATATTTTAGTTAAATAATAATAATTTTGTATTTTTGAATTTTTTATGACCGAGGAAACCCTTTTAGTAACTTGCTGGCAAGTACTTGACGGGATTTGTAGCTAAATCAAAAAAGCCTAAATAAGTAGTCTAGTTGGTAGGATCAAGTAAATAGTTTGTCTTTCCCGTTCAGCTTATACTACTATTAGCTAAATCAAAAGTACCTAAATAAGTGGCTTAATTATTAGGTTCGAACCAATACAGTTTGTCTTTCCCGTTCTACTTATCCCAGTTTTAGCTAAATCAAATCTGCGTTTTTATCCACACCACATCTCGGAAAATCAAATTTCCCTTGGAAATTACTTACATGGTGTGATTTGCATTTAAATGGACTACATATTAGAATTTTCGCATTCAAATCGTCCAAACAATTTTGTAATTTTTTTTCACTTTTTCGTAGTTTTTTTAAGAGCCCCCAAATTTAGAGCAAAACTTTATTTCTTGATTTCGCTTTATAGTATGACTTTTCAAGTTTTGACAGTTACATAAAATTTTATTGAAATCTGATCTGTACTTTTGGCTCCACGTGTCAAACGACAAACATATATATTTTTAAAAATATATGTACATATATTTGGATCTTAATAATTTGTGCCAATAAAGGAAATAAAAGTACGCCATAATGCTATGAAATAAAATTTACTATATTAATTTCTCATTATTTGAACATTCATTCTAATATTATAGTATTACATATTGCGCAAATACATAACTCCAAAGTTTAATTGTTTAATAATTGCAGTGTGCGACTATAATGTTTTCCCCTTTGATATTTCTTATCTTATCTATTTTATGACTGAGTCTCGAGTGGAAACTCCACTATGTTTATTTTATGTGGTGACGTTATTCTTTCAATATATTAATTTTATGACATCAAACATTCTTTCTCTTACGTAAAAAGAAAAAAAAAATCTATTTTACATCAGGTGAACATTTTAATCGTTTTTCATAATTATTAATAATGACGTATGAACCTTCATATTTTTTTAACAAGACTTAAAATATCCTAAGAAAATTTTTTTCTAATTAGTTCATGTTCGAACAATGTTTGATTTGCCTCGTTCTATTGGAAGCTTCATTCAAACAATTTTAACAACTTTATTGGGTAGTAATTTTGAGAAAGCATTGTCAAAATAAAATTATGTTATCATACTAAGTAATTAAAATAACGTTGTTGAGCTTACTTTCTAGGAACGTACTTGCTAAGTAATTAAATTATAATGGTCAAATATCAGGGATAAAGAAATTGCAATAGAAATAATCGTAGGTCTTATCTAATAATGATAACAATATTATCCATTTATTAATTATTTTAACAAAATATACAAACACACAAGATTTTTGACAAAAACAAGAATAAAGTACTGTTTGTATGACTAAAAGAAAATAACATAAAAATAGACTTATTATTAATTTGTTTTTATTTTATTTTATTATTATTATTATTAAATTCATTAAATATAAAACTCATACGTTATTTTTTATGGCTTCAAAGAACATCCATGCAAAATTTGAAGAAAATCGATGAAAGCGTTCGGCCGTAAGCGCGTGACTAACATTTTCAAACGAAATGCAAAACGGTCCAGTACCTGCGGGCAAGACCGGGGAAGAACAAGTTAAAACATAGACCTTGCTTCGCTCGGTCAATTATTATTATTATTATTATCGATGAAAGCGTTCGGCCGTAAGCGCGTGACAAACATTTTCAAACGAAATGCAAAACGGTCCAGTACCTGGGCAAGACCGGGGAAGAACAAGTTAAAACATAGACCTTGCTTCGCTCGGTCAATTATTATTATTATTTCAACTTTTTTTTATTAAATAGAGTAAATATGTAATTCGGCTGAAAGCTGTTGAGCCATCACTGGAACTTCATTTGATCAATTAAGCAGTAAACAGTTCAATTGAAATTTGTTATTGGTTATTTTAATTATTTATTAAGTTTATGTTTCGATGGGTGTCTTGAGGGGTAAAAAAAAATTAAAAAAACCGTTTTTAGTTTTTTAAAATCATGGTTGATATTTCATCCCTTTTTTTGGGACATTCTCAAAACCTTATTTGGATGTCATGTTGTTCCTTAGTTATATATTAAAAAGAAGTTTAAAATAAGTTAAAACCTAGAATTATAATTATAATTAGAGTCATGTGTAGGAGTTGGATGACTCAACTACAGACTGTTCCATGTATGAACATAATTTTGACCACTTTACTATTAGTAAAGTTTTTAACTTATTTTAAACTTCTTTTTAATATATAACTAAGGAACAACATGACATCCAAATAAGGTTTTGAGAATGNTAAATGTAGTCTATTTGAAACAACAATAAAGGGAGGACTCCAGGGATAAATAGCTTATGAGCTAATGGTGCACAAACATTAAGATTGGGACTGCCAAGAATAAAGATATGACACAATTGTCTTCCTATAAGTAAATTATTTTTTTAAAAGTTTATGTAAATAGTCCCTAATTAAATTATATTTTAAGTGGGTATGTTTACATATCTTTATAAAGCCAAACATTAGAGTATACTTGATCCATTCTAGCCCATTAATTTCTATCCCGAGCTACTCTCTGCTAAGATTGTCCTCCACATTTTACTCCACATTTTGCCCTTTTCATTTCTTCGTCCCAGCTAGCAGGTGGTCTTCCTTTTCCCCGTTTTACCTCCCTAGGATACTCCTGGATTAGTTTCTTTGTCCATCTATCGTCCTGCGAGTTCTGGCAATCGGCCACATTGTGCATCTCCTCTTATCTTGCGACAGGCAAGTTTGCCAATATCCTCCAAACCAGTTTGGGCTCTAACCCATCTGTTAGACTTCTTTTCTATCCTAATAATCCTGAGTATAATCCGCTCCATATTTCTCTGAGCTACTCTTAGTTTCGGATGATATTCTTTATCCAGGTTTCGGAAGCATAAATCATTATCGGCAAAATACAACAGGTCTTATCTGGAAGAGGTAGATATCTGGTGTCGATTTTTCATCTTTCACCACTTCTAAAAAAGGAAAATCATCTAAAACATATTAGTATTATGGTAGAGCAACCGTATTTTGGGCTAAAATTTATGTCTCGATTTCACCGCAAGGGTATAATCTGTACTGAATATCTAAACTAAATTTTATGGAATATTCAATAATATTTCAGTGACTTCTAAAGAGATTACATATAACCGAATTTCATTTACTAAAATAAAAATCTCCTATTAAATAAGTTAAAAAAATGTTTACTCAACTTAAAGTTTTGCTATAATTTAATTAACTAACTTATTTTGTCGTCGCTTTCAAAGGCCTGAGATGCTCCCAACTTAGAAAGTTTCTTGAACAAAGACTGTCAAAACTGTATTTTGCAGAGGTTGTAACTTTCTTCCAACGATTAGTTGTCGACATCTGGAATTGACATTTTCTGTCAAAATCATCTTTGTCCTAAAGACCAACCCAAAATGATTCGTGATACTTACTCATTATAGCCAATGTTGTAGTTCAAATTTTGACCACTTTAACGTCAACTGTGGTTTCGCAAATGATCTGATCATTTATTTTAATCATTGATTTTTATCCTATTAAGTCATTAGTTAGACGTTTTATTTCATGCTGGTAAAAAAAAACTTCTAAAGAAGCGTATGCCGTACACTTTATTCATATACTTTGTATATATAACAGTAAATATTGTGATGCGCGGTGTTGATGGATTTAACATATAACCGAATTTCATTTACTAAAATAAAAATCTCCTATTAAATAAGTTAAAAAAATGTTTACAATTCTATTGCAATCTCAAACTAATTTTTCTCTGTATTATAATTGTATATACTTAGTACAGTTTATAGTACCATTCATTAAATTTATACATTCGTCCTCTTTATGCCAGAACCATTATTAAGTAAATTTTAATTCTAGGTTTAATTGCTGGGGTTAAAACCTAAAACATTTTATGACTAATATGCTTAATACCATGTTTCTATACATCACAAAACATTTACATTATAATAATTGAAAACCTCACTTATGTGGTATCATTAACTTTAAAACGCTAATTCCCGCGAAAATGAGGAATTTGTAGATATGTTTCTGATACAAATGGGGACATCGTGTTATAATAGAGCATCGATAATCTGGGTGTATAAAAGTAAACAAGTAAAGGCCGGGCCACACCTGTCCGCACCGTGGCCTGTATGACGGCCGTGTGTTGGAAAAACGTGGCGAGGAATAAACCTAAGGAAATGTTAGGCATGGTCCACATCTCTCCGCACCTACACCGCACCGTGCCCGCACCGACACTTAGATTAGTTTTATTTACTTTTTAACATTTCCTCATATAAGGTTCACTCCTCACCGAGTGTTATCCAACACATGGCCTACACACGGCCGTCATACAGTGTGGACAGGTGTGGCCCGGCCTTAAGGCGCGCTTCTCGTAAGTACGTGAGGCGTAAATCGCCAGTTTCTGTACGATTAAGTTAAAATTGTTTAGTTTAAAATTTAAATAGTTGAATATTCTTTTTCTACACTTCAAGACCTTTAAATTGATGTGTAAAATGTCATGGCGACTAAAAACCTCTTTTTAGTCCCCCGCCATCTTGAATATATAAGTGTGAAAACTTCAAAATGTGTCCAGTTGTCATAAATGCCGAGATGCACCTGTGTGCCGAATTTCATGTTCCTAGCTATAGTAGTCTATGAATTGAAACATGCCAACGTACAGACAGACACACAGAGTCGTTATATAAGTTTTATTTTTGTACTTTGTGCAGAAACCTAATAAAGAGAAAGTTGAAGCTTTATTGATTACAGGCGATAATCTTCTAGAAATTATTATCATCCTAATCAACTTAAAGTTTTGCTATAATTTAATTAACTAACTTATTTTGTCGTCGCTTTCAAAGGCCTGAGATGCTCCCAACTTAGAAAGTTTCTTGAACAAAGACTGTCAAAACTGTATTTTGCAGAGGTTGTAACTTTCTTCCAACGATTAGTTGTCGACATCTGGAATTGACATTTTCTGTCAAAATCATCTTTGTCCTAAAGACCAACCCAAAATGATTCGTGATACTTACTCATTATAGCTAATGTTGTAGTTCAAATTTTGACCACTTTAACGTCAACTGTGGTTTCGCAAATGATCTGATCATTTATTTTAATCATTGATTTTTATCCTATTAAGTCATTAGTTAGACGTTTTATTTCATGCTGGTAAAAAAAAACTTCTAAAGAAGCGTATGCCGTACACTTTATTCATATACTTTGTATATATAACAGTAAATATTGTGATGCGCGGTGTTGATGGATTTACACGTTTTAAGGTCACCTGAGCCCAAAAAAGGATGTCTGTAGTTGGTGCTGACGCAAGTAAGCCAAAATACTGAATTCAAAAATGGCTGAATTCGTTGATATGTGACAAAAAATTTCTTAAATATCATAACCCAAGGTGAAATTAGGAAGTATTTTGGCTATAAATTTGAGGGTTTCACACTCCAAAACTTTTTTAGACAAAATTATTTCTTGATCTCAGGACCGACGATTTTTATTATTAAAAAAAATCAAACAATGCTGTCCATTCAAATAAGAATCTAACCACACAAGTCGTTTTTCCTTTGAAAAATCTTGTTTCCGAGATATTAATGAAAATAAATCTGTGTTTATAAAAATTGAAAATTAAGTGTAAACTCACATGTAAATTAATTAGATGTTATTAGATTTTATTTTAATCTTACTGTGTATATGTGAGAGATTTTTATTTGAGTTTATCGTATTCAGTCTTGAATAATTCTTTAATAAGTTTCGTTAAAAAATACCTTCAATAAATAATAACGACCAAAATAATGAAATAAAGGTTATTTTTATTATAGTTACATAAGGTAACACATGAACATTGTAGAAGATAAGAGCTTATTGTTTGTGAACCTGTTGATACAAGTGTTGCTCTCCATTACCGCTTCACAGCGCTGTATTTAGCGCAGAGAACAAATATTTGCACATGAGTTTGTACTAAACAAGAAACATGTTATCTCTTTTTTTTTTGCACAATACTTTGTGTGAGAATCACAGTTTTTAGCATTGTTAAAAAGAACGTGATGTTTGTATACTTTTGGATATCTGGAATATATATTTGATAAACACTTAATAACTATATACACTTTAAATTCAATATATACTTTGATACTTTACTTAGGCTCATTACTTTTATGATTATTATTTGCTTATATATTATATGGCTGTATCAAGAATTGAATTTATGTTTTAACTTTAGAATCGCTGTCGTAACCCAAATAAATGTGAATTTTGTGAATATTAATGTTTCGATTTAGAAATAGTAAATGTAGTCTATTTGAAACAACAATAAAGGGAGGACTCCAGGGATAAATAGCTTATGAGCTAATGGTGCACAAACATTAAGATTGGGACTGCCAAGAATAAAGATATGACACAATTGTCTTCCGTTTTGTTTCGGGAAAACCAATGTTGTTCATTTTTTAAAGATGCAAATTTGCACTTAGGTTTCAAAATGGAGAGCAAAATTAGACTTATTGTAGGACTTCTTTATGCTAGATAGCATTACTGTGGATTTTTCGTTCGACGAATTGTCGTCAACCTGGGCCTGTAATTGTTTCTAGCTATAGTCGCAGAGGGTTCGTATAGGCTTCCGTGGGTTATAATATCGTTAAAAATCTTTTGATTTTCCGTTAAATTTTACTTATGAAGGATTTTTTAAGTCCGACGTTTCGCTTCCACTGCTGGAATCAGGGGTAAGTTGAAAGTATAACTCGTGTCAACTCAAAACAAACTCTACTGGAAACTCAAGTCATTTTTGAGTTGACTATGAGTTTCAACCTGTGTATTTGAATGGGAGCACCGCACACGGAGCAACTCATTACAAACTGGGTTTGCTTTCTGTCAACTCAAAAATGACTGGAGTTTCCAGTTAAGTTTGTTTTGAGTTGCTCCGTGTGCGGACGGCCTAATAGGAATAAAAATAATATATTTTCGTTGCTTATGAGTGCTTATAGACAATTTTAAGTTATGCTTTTACTATGGTACATATGGAAACATTGATCATTTTATTATAGTACATACAGAACCATTGGAATGTTCACACCTTGAAAACAAGAATTTGTTTGCAAGTGTCATCGAGATTAAATTAATATGCAAATGAAAGAGTAAGATAGTCATCAAGTGGACCTTACGTCTCGACTATACTGACACTCGAAAACTGATTCGGATTACTCAATTTGGTTGACACATGAAATCAGCCTTCCGATCTTCCATTAATTGAAAATTGAATCATCTCTATTCAAATTCTACCTATGACTGTGACGTGTTCTTATAATGACGTAGTTTTGCAGTTCAAATACGTAACTACTTAAATGACATTATAGTATTAATTGTGCATAAAAAGCAATAGTCCATTGACTCAAGTTATGCTTACGTTACAATTTTCATCAAGAAATTGACTTCTGAACGCATTTGTCTCTACGTTAAATCATGCTATTTATGTTGCTCAATTATGTTAACAACTTAGAAACCATTTATACATAGGTATATACATATTATTATCATTTATATAATCGATGAAACATGCCAACGGACAGACAGACAGACAGACAGAGCCGTTATTAAGGTTTCTTTTCGTACTTAGTGCAGAAACCTAAAAAAGAGAATGTTGAAGCTTTATTGATTACAGGCGATAATCTTCTAGAAATTATTATCATCCTAATCAACTTAAAGTTTTGCTATAATTTAATTAACTAACTTATTTTGTCGTCGCTTTCAAAGGCCTGAGATGCTCCCAACTTAGAAAGTTTCTTGAACAAAGACTGTCAAAACTGTATTTTGCAGAGGTTGTAACTTTCTTCCAACGATTAGTTGTCGACATCTGGAATTGACATTTTCTGTCAAAATCATCTTTGTCCTAAAGACCAACCCAAAATGATTCGTGATACTTACTCATTATAGCTAATGTTGTAGTTCAAATTTTGACCACTTTAACGTCAACTGTGGTTTCGCAAATGATCTGATCATTTATTTTAATCATTGATTTTTATCCTATTAAGTCATTAGTTAGACGTTTTATTTCATGCTGGTAAAAAAAAACTTCTAAAGAAGCGTATGCCGTACACTTTATTCATATACTTTGTATATATAACAGTAAATATTGTGATGCGCGGTGTTGATGGATTTACACGTTTTAAGGTCACCTGAGCCCAAAAAAGGATGTCTGTAGTTGGTGCTGACGCAAGTAAGCCAAAATACTGAATTCAAAAATGGCTGAATTCGTTGATATGTGACAAAAAATTTCTTAAATATCATAACCCAAGGTGAAATTAGGAAGTATTTTGGCTATAAATTTGAGGGTTTCACACTCCAAAAACTTTTTTAGACAAAATTATTTCTTGATCTCAGGACCGACGATTTTTATTATTAAAAAAATTAAACAATGCTGTCCATTCAAATAAGAAACTAACCACACAAGTCGTTTTTCCTTTGAAAAATCTTGTTTCCGAGATATTAATGAAAATAAATCTCTCCGCACC
>KZ651201.1:599458-615571 GCA_001010745.2 Gerris buenoi
TTTTTTTTATATAAATATACAAATTTATTCCGAGCTTGATAAAATGTTCCATACTTGGCCTAAATTGGCATTTAGACCATTTTAGTTTGAATTATGTTAGCGTTACAGCTTAATAATTGAAAGGTTTCTAGTTCGATTCCCAGCATATGGATTAATTTTTTAACCTGGAGCATGGATTGTTACAGCCACTCATGGCCTAAGCGTGACCGACTTCGTGTAGTAATCCTAATTTGGTTCTCCTATATTCCTGATAAACATGGAAGCTTTACTAATGACGAAGGCAGTCATAAGTAAAGCTACAAACACATAAATTATTAAGTTGAAACCTCAAGGCCTTAAACAATTGCAAATGAGCAGATGTGGAAGAGATGCGAAGAAATTCTAGTAGCAAGAACGATTAAGGAAAGAAATTACCACTGGATAGGACATACCCTAAAGAAGAACCGTAGACAACATCATTTGGAAAGCTCTTGATTGAGTGAGGAAAAATAAAACTTGGTAGATCGAAAAATATCGCGTGAAAAATAGAGGACAGTATGGAAAGTACTAAAGCTAATGGTCCAATATTGGATTTGGTGAAGATCCTTTATTTCGGCCCCATTTTAGCATAAAAGCTTAAGTTGAAAATATATTTTGGCTTTAAACACTTGCAAATAAGCAGATGCGGAAGAGAGGTGAGGAAATTCTAGTGGTAGGAACAATTATTAAGGTAAGAAAGTACCATTGGATAGGACATACTCTTAAGAAGAACCGTAGAAACATCATTTGGAAGGCTCTTGATTGAGGAAAAAGAAAACTTGGAAGAACGAGTTCATTAAAATCACGTGAAAAAGAGGGGAAAATATGGAAAGAACAAAAGCCAATGGTTCAATATTGGGTTAGGTGATCTTTTATTTCGGTTCTAAATTCTCCTTAAGAGACTGGGAGAAGTAAGACAAGTGACCTGCACGAATACAGAAGTTTCAAAAGTTAAGTTCTTATGATGTAAGAAGTACCTGTTACCGATTTAGA
This sequence comes from Gerris buenoi, assembly GCA_001010745.2. NCBI lineage: Eukaryota > Metazoa > Arthropoda > Insecta > Hemiptera > Gerridae > Gerris > Gerris buenoi. Next base: position 600,470 of record KZ651201.1, read on the forward strand.
TAATGGTCTATGTCCAAATAATAACATGTAACATGTATTACCAAACTAAATAATATGAACTGTAATATATATATATACTATAAAACTAACTAATTACTTCCTGATAATTAAAATGTACTTCATTAATTAATAACAAACTTTATGTGTTTTTTTTGTTTCAGAACCTGAATTTAACGTGTTGAAAAGTCCGCTGTCTACTATTTTGTACGTTGTAAAACTTTCCAGCTAGGATTATATTTCGAGGACTGTGTTTATAAGGTGCGTTAACCCTTCAACCATCTCATTATCTTACACTAAATGTTTAATAATGTTGTATGAACCGAAAAAAACCTTAATATTATCTCCATTGACTTGCATGACCGTAATCTACAACCGTACTAGCTTATCTTCAGTCGTGTTCATTCCCTCTTACTCTCTCCTTCTGATATTCCTTATCACTTAATGATAATGAACCTCTTAGTATGTTAATAACATGTGATAAACATGAGTTTGTTTCGGTTGTTTTAATATTATTAAACGTTTATTATCTTTTGTTTATTAGTTAGTTAAAAAAAAGTATTGGTAATTTTATTATTGTCAGAAAATGATAAGTGGACTGTAACCACGTTAAATTATTTTTGTTTTTAGTTGTTCTCTTGTGACTTTTTTATACTTTCAAACTTTTGATAAGTCGTATCTAAATGAGAAATGTACAAAAGTGGTTTTATGCATTTGGAGCTTATTAACTCATTGTGGTTAAAAAAAAAAATAAATAAATAAAAATAGTCGTGGTTTTCTCTGCCATCGGGCGAAGTTATCATCAATTTTCAATTTCTGAATCTACTTTAAGTTTATATACTCCATTCTTAGGTTTAATTTATTGTTGTTATCTAATTTAGTAGTAAGTTATCGGCTTAAGAATAAATAGGAACGATAGTTCGTTCTTATTTAGTTATCAGTAATTAATCATTTCAGAACGTATTGAATATAAACCCGCAATAGCATAGAATAGATCAGGGGTTGCAAGTGGTCAATTAGTGTCGCATTCCAATTGCTGGACCTTTCGACACAACAGAAGATCTCCTTTTTAATGCGATTACGTACGATTTGAACTCGTACGTAAACGTGAATTACTTATGATTACTCACTTTTTAAATTTAACAAAATTCGTGAAATATGTTCTGAAATATTATTCTAAAAACATAAATATTTAAAATGTCAATGGGTACCACATTTAATTTAACATAAAGAGCTGTATTTGCGTCGTTTAGATTATTACATAGTTTAAAAAAAAAACAATAACTTTAAATGTATTCCTTGGTATATTAAGTTTTTCTCTCAGGTTCTCTCTACGAAAATTCTGATAAATAAATAGTTTACCTTTGAATATCCGAAATTTTATTTGCTAACTAACCCTAAGAGATAAGTGCCTTTCGTTCCTGTATTTTTATATTTAGTTTTTCCGTGTTATTTATTATTTGTTATTATATAATGATAATATTATAATTATAATTTACCTGAAAACAATTAAATTTTTTTAAACTATAACCATATATTATATTTAAATTATTTTATCCTGTCTAACTCATATCTAAACATATTTTACCGTAAAAAAGTACTAATTACTAATATCCGTTTGCCAACACTTAGCCCAATAATTTCATATACTTAAAAAATATTAACTAATTACACAAGAAAAAATTAAAAGGTTTAAATTGAATGAAGTTTATACTTTGTAGAGGTTTGGCCTTAAAATAATTTATAACTATAGACAAATTATTCATCTATTGATAATAATTTGCCTTTCTCCTTTCGGAACACTTATAAAACCTATGACAAGGTTTCATATCTGTTTCTTTTATAAATAAAATATTTATGAACTTTATCTATAATAATCATTTTTAAACCTAACTTTTATTCTATGTCCTAACACCTGTAATAATATCTATCGTTTAAAAAATATTTATTATCTTTTTTCGTTATTACAAGTGACCTCTAAGCATAATTTAGATTTTCTTTTCTTTAAAGTCACGTGGCTATTTTTAATTGAACATTGGTATTTTTTATACATTTATCGACATTTCACAGAAGTTAAAAATATTGTAAGTCATATTTAAGTAATAATAATACAAGATACGAACTTTTTATATACTATGTTTTTCAATTTTCTGGTCGTGTTAGTTTACGATTGATTTTGAATTTGACCGCCCAAATATTTAAGTAATTCATTGATTTATCGACTACTAGTAATAATTTGATAAATTTAATTACTGATTATTCTATTGTCATCGGAAATACATAATTTTCAGCTTTCTACTTAGTCAGGAAGTTAGTTAAAAATCGATTGCAAGATTTGTACTGGGCAAACAAGAAAGCAAGCTAATAAAAACGTTGTAAATAATTGCACGATAAAAAGAACTTTTTATATACTACGTTTTTAAATTTTCTGCCATAAATGATAAATTTGAAACCTGTCAAAATGATTATTGTAAATATTGGACATGTCAAAACAAATAAAATAACTTCAAATCAAGAATTAGGAGGTTGCTTTTTATTCCCAATTGTATTGATCATTTTTTAATTCTCATAAGTATTGAATATTTGCAGTGAATTTACAAATTTTTAGATCCCCTGATTCATAAAAAGTAATTTTAAAATAATTACTGGATAAAAAAACCAACTTTTTATATACTACGTTTTTAAATTTCCTTTGACTAAATAAACAATCAATTTGAAACTTGTCAAAATGAAGATTGTAAATATGGGGCATGTCAAAACAAATAAAATAACTTGCGGATTTTTTNGAAAAACGAAATCGATTTGGTACTAACAAATAATAAACAGCACATTACAGATGTAGAAGCGGTAAATTGCTTTAGTATTGGTAGCGACCACAGACCTCTTTGCTTCAAGCTAAAAATAATAGGAAGAAAGAGGAAACCAAGCAGCAAGATAAAAACAAATACAAAATTGGACTGGGAGCAAATGGAGAGTATGGGCTACACTGAGGCTTTACAAGAGCGTTTGAAAATACATAGTGATAGGAAGGCGAATCAAGGTATTGACGATCTGAATAAACAAATAAATGAGTCCATATTAGAGAGCACTGAGGAAATTAAAAAGAAAATAGGAACCAAAAAAATAAGACAAATGCCAGACGAAATAAAGAAATTACTGAACAAGCGGCGCAGACTTAAAAGAAATCACAAAAACAAAATTGAATTCTCTTTAATTTCGAGGCTAATAAGGCATAAAATTAAAGAGTGAACGGAAAACAAAATATTGACCCGACTACAAGAAGCTATAGACAATGGAACGTCACTGAAAAAATGTAAAACTAGCCTAGGAATAAGAAGATGGACTACTATAAAAAACCAACAGAACCAATTAGTTTACGGAGAGGAAGAAATTATTAAAATGATAACGCAATTTTATAAGAACCTGTACAAGAAGGGAGCTGACAGAGACGAAAGGGAATCTAAAAGAACAGAGGGGGAAGAGCAAAACAACCCAAAGAACTGGAGGATACTGGTAGAATTTTAGGATACTGGAGGAAGAGGTAGAAGAATTTATATACCTGGAGATTAATAGCTAAGAATGACAGTACAATGAGAGAGGTGAACAGACGAGTTGCGATTGGTTGGCGTTCATACTATAAAAATAAAGCAATATTTAAATCCAGTATAGATATACAACAGAAATGTAAGCTATGGAGAAGTACAGTCCTATACCAACTATCACTTATGGATGCGAAACATGGGTTTTAAATAGAAGGATACTGAACAAGCTCAGAGTAAAGATGAGATCCATGGAGAGAAGCATGATAGGGGTAACAAGAAAGGATAGGAAAAGTAACGAATGGGTAAGAAATACGACTGGATTAGTAAGAGGATATAGGCAGGGTTGTATTGCTGAGAAAGTGGACATGGGCGGGACACACGGTAAGAACCAAAGACGGAATATGGTCTAAGAAAGTACTAGAATGGTGGCCAGTAGACAGAAAGAGTAAAAGAGGCAGGCCTACAAGTAAATGGGATGATGAGATGAAAAGAGTATGTGGAGGAGCAACGTGGAAAAGGGTTGCGGAAGACAGATGGATGTGGAGAAGAATGGGAGAAATATATGAAGAAGTATGCGGCTTCCAACATAAAAAGAAAACAAAATGAACTTAGCCTAAAGGCAACTACAGCAATTTGCTGATTTGTATCATTATACAATAAATGGTTATTATTATTATTATTTTTTTTTTTTAATTTTTATTTTAGTCCCGTTCGACAGCTCAATGGGGACAGGTCATTACAGGACGGGGGGTTATCCGACCACTTTACTCATCTACTCGATGAGATCATCAGTGTGAAACATGTCTGACCCCTCCGGGATTCGAACTCACGTCGGGGTTTGGACCTTGGTTTCAGAGCTANGGCCCCTATTGTTTTATTCTATTGTCATATTATTATTATTATTATTATTATTAAATAAACAATCAATTTGAAACTTGTCAAAATGAAGATTGTAAATATGGGACATGTCAAAACAAATAAAAAAAACTTGCAGATTTCTTCCGAACTAACTTTCCATTCAGCAAAATTTACTGAAAACGAATTAAATTCTGCTTAAAGGTGGCTAAAAGTATTAAAACAACGCATTGTCACCGTGTTCTTAGCTATTCCTAGAGTTTCAAATGTTTAGCTACTCGGGAAGTTAGTTAAAAATCGATTGCAAAATTTGTACTGTACAAACAAGAAACCAAGTTAATAAAAACTCCACTAAAAATAATTTTATTGCATAAAGTAAAGTAGGGTTTCAATCGCACTTGTGATCATCTTTAGTGAACATGAAAGTGACATAGTCAGTGTAAAAGCGTTGACATTTAAATTTGAGAAGGGTTATCTGACTCTATTGTGTTATACAACTCTTTACTTACTTTATTCACTGCTATAATTGATTGTGAACAACTGAGCCATCATTTAACTTTAACTGTCGCCATCTAACTAAAGACATCTTCTAGAAAATTCCGGAATATTTATGAAACCGGAAAAAAAGGAAGTTAAGCAACAGGATTATGGACAGTGAGAGACAATTGGAACGGAAAGATTTATTTGAAAGATGGATTTGACGGTACAATGAGAATATCAGGTGCGTTTGGATGACAAAGTTTGCAATATTGAGGAGAATGATGGATTGAGAAGATTGGAGTTTGAAATGTTTTGACAGTTGAGTAGGATGTTGTTGTGACAGCTTATTTCTTGAACAGAAATGTCTGTCTTTGAAATATTGTCGTAAAACATAAGCTTTTCGTTCAAAATGTATCTTATCTTATTACATAAGTTTTTTTAATAGTCTGCCATTAGTGGGGAAGATGGTTTCTACGCCCTATTTTATGTACTTTAAGGATTTTATGATAATAAAACCTATTATTGTCAAATTTTGTTCAATTTTCTGTTAAAATTGGTTTGATTTTTTTCTTGAATTAAAGTATCAATTTAGCAAAATTTAAAGAGCGCAATTAATCTGTGGCAATTTACTCGTTGCTTTCGACAAACCATCCAAATTTCATAAAAATCAGACGAGTACTTTTTAAGATATGTTGGTTTACAAAAGTTATGTGAGAGATCGACAAGGAACCAAAATAGACTGCCAATATTATTGAGGCACTTAACTTCCACGCATCCCATCTCGTACTTTATTGATTTTATGCTAGTTTGGCAGAACAAATTAGGTTGAAATTAGTATCCCAGTAATTTAGTAATCTCTGTATTATGATAAATAATATTTAATAACTATTTATGTGACAATAAACCTTGAAAGGTAATTGATATGATTGTGACTAATGAATGGTAGTAACATAGGATATCCTATCTTTTGAGATAATTGAACTGAATTTGATTATTAGATGCTTGATTATTGTTTCAGCTTCATTTGATGTGCAGCAAAAACAGGTTCTGATAGAATTAACGTTTTAATATTTATTAACATCACAATTATAATTCTCTACATAACATTTATTGCTTTCGGTGTTTACTATTTGATGTGAAATGGGGAGGCTTAGCACACCGAATGACCTAGCAATCCTCAATATTAACCGCTGATGCCTAGGCACGCTGGAAGACCAAGCAATTCATGTTAGTAATGTATTGGAAGAATTAAAAAAGCAATGTTTTATTTAATACTATTTCTCAGGCATTATTATTAGATTAAAATTATTCTACTGTTTGGAGCTTTGATCATTGATGAAATGGTTAATGGTTCAAGAGTCAAGTGACTACTTATAAATAAAGAATATCAAGAAAGTTCTAAACACAAACATTCGTATTTAATTGTTTTAAGTAAATTTTGTAAACTGCAGTGTTTAAAATTACAAGTAAATCGGTCTGATTGTAGGTAAACCAGTTATAAATTGCTCATAAAATGTTTCCAAAAATGTCCTCTAAAATCCTGTCATTATAATAATGAATATATCATTATTTTATAACCAAGGAAATCAGATTTTACTTGAATTAGAGATCGTCACAAACAGATCGCGAAATTACAAGGACAACTCTAAAAAAAAAAAAAAAACTCATTATTTTTTTTATTGAAATTAGATAGAAAATAGTGAATTGCATTAACAGTTTATTTGTTTCAAAAATTTTAATGTGTACAATTTTATATGTATTGGGTTAATAGTAATCAGTAATATTATTATGTACAGATAATGTAATGTATATCTTAATAAATTAAAAATAAAATTGAACATGAAATTATTTGTAGCTAATCATGATCGTAATGGTTATTATTTTTTATCATCAATTGATATTGTTCATTCAAAATATGGTATTTTTTTGTTAATCTCTTTCTTTTTTCTACCCAAATATTAAATAAAGCGAGCCTCATTCATCCTCTCACATTTACGTTTCCGACGATAACATGAGTAAAAGTTTATTGATTTAGTTCAAATTTGGTATAATTTTTAGGGTTTTGTAGATACTTCTCAAAACCCTTATGCCGAGGGTGATGTGTCCGTCCGTCCGTCGCTCTTTGGTTCATAGGGCCCGAACCGTTCAAGCGAAAGTGCTGAAATTTGGAACCCTGGTGCAACTTTTTGACCCAACCAGAGGAAAAATATACAGAAGTCCATAATTAGATTTGCGCATGCGCAATTCAAAAAAATGTGGTAAACTCAAAAATTTACATTTTTTTAAATTTTTGAGTGGGGTATCAAATGAAAGCTGCTGAAGAGTAGAACACAATATATATATGCTTTTTTAAATTTTGCATTCCTTATAGGGGGAAAAAATCAAAATATACCCAAGGACTCTTGAGATCGAAGACCAGAAATCATAATTACATAATGGGTATGCTTACTCATCTACGAAACCCTAAAAAGTACTTGCGTCTCTGTGATTTTTTCTTTAACTAATGTTTAGGCTAAATGTTCGCGCGCAACGTAACGCTCGCATAAACTTGATTTTAAAACTAAAAATTAAAATTTTTTGAAGAGAAAATATTCTAATATCATTTTTGATTCTAATACCATTTGAATTTTTTATGGAAGAAATAGAATTTCAGGCCTTATATTGTGCAATCTTAAGTTTATCCAACTAAGGTTACGCATATAACCTCTTATCGACATTATCTTTTACACTATTTTCTTACTAAATATTGCCTCACCTTTTTATATTTTTCGTATGTGTAATACTCAAATACACTCTGCTTTGTAAGTTTGTAAGTGTTTGTGACCGTAGAGGATTATAATTTATAGCTTTTTTTGGTAGTGAATTGTGATTCAGTTAAATTTTCGGCAGAATTTCTCTCTTATTTTTAGGTTAATCGTCTGTTATGCGAGTATCATCGAAGGGGGAAAAAATAAAATTATAGGTTTAGTAGGAATTCAATAGCTTGGAAAGGTGGAGAAAATCTCAGGCAATAGAATCCCGAGGCGTATGCTACACGAAGAGCTGTTCATGAGGAGAAGAGGGTGCCCCAGGATTAGGAGAATGGATGGAGTACACAATGATTTGGGGGCAATGGCTATGATGAATGGTTCTCCAGGACATCTGACCGAAATTGTTGGAGAGATTTGGTTCAGCAGGCCAAAGTCCACCCCAGGACACGAGCTGTTGTGGCAAAGTAAGTAGAAAACGTGGTTTTCTAAAAATGTGATTAGAGGAAAGGTCTAAACTCTAAATCATATTTATATGATTATTGATAATAAGAACCTCAGAGAAGGATGATCAATGATCACTGAGAGTAACTATGTAAAAGGGCTGCTGCTGCTCAGGACATAAAAGGGACGGCAAAAAGAAGTATTCAGTAGACTTGTGGAAAAGACCAAAATAAGTCAAAAAAATCTTAAATATTGATCAGAGAATTTGCCGTTTTTGGGTTGGCTTTTAATTTCTACATACTACAAACTAGTGATGCGGTGCATAAAGAACTCGCGTAGAAATGTGCTTTTATATCAACCGTAATGCCTTAATATGTTCTCAATAATGATATCAGGATAATATTTCAGCGAAAACCTGGCATTCTTATTCAACCTGAAGAAAGCATTCAAATTATTTTGTCTATTATCTTTATTTAATAATATTATCGCAGGCTCGCTACGGTCGCCTGTTTATACAGTATTTATATATGATATGATTAGGCTCGCTACGCTCGCTATTTATCGTAATCATTAGTCTATGTAATTGTAGGCTCGCTACGGTCGCCTGTTTTTACAGTATTTTTATATAACTGACAGTATTTATATATGGCTCGCTGCGCTCGCCTATTTTAATCGGCATTTGTAGTCAATATTTATAAATAGTTATTGTAGGCTCGCTACGCTCGCCTGTTTTTACAGTATTTATATATAATCGGCAGTATTTATATATGGCTCGCTGCGCTCGCTTGATTCGGCATTTGTAGTCAATATTTATTACATGGTTATTGTAGGCTCGCTACGCTCGCCTGTTTATACAGTATTTTTCGTAATCATTATTCAATGTAATTGTAGGCTCGCTACGCTCGCCTGTTTTTACAGTATTTTTATATAATCGGCAGTATTTATATATGGCTCGCTGCGCTCGCCTTTTTTTATTCAGCATTTGTAGTCAATATTTATTAAATTGTTATTGTAGGCACGCTACGCTCACCTGATTATACATTATTTGCACGTAATCAATATTTAATACAATTAATGCAAGGCTCGCTACGCTCGCCTGTTTGATGTAGCATTTTCTAGTTAATATTTATTAAATAAGGTTATAGTAGGCTCGCTACGCTCGCCTTTTTATACGGTATTTGTTCGTAATCATTATTCAATATGATTAATGCAGGCTCGCTGCGCTCGCCTGTTTTTACAGTATTTGAACAAAATCACACACATTCGAAGTACACATTTGAACAAAAGTTATGCATGTTTCTTTCAGCATTTGTAGTAAATATTTATTAAATAAAGTTTGTGCTAAAGTTGGCCACTATCTTGACAATAATATATGTAAAATTTTAATAGTTAGGTATTCCTATACTACACTTTAAGACTTTTAAATTGATGTATATCATGTCACACTGACTAAAAACTTTTTACCTCCACCTTATTGGCCGCCATCTTGAAAAAAATGAATTATGAAATTTTAAAAATTATTGAACCTTTTTCTTCTTTTATACTTTTAGATTAATGTAGGTATAACATGCCATGAAGAATAATTTTTTAATAGTCCACCATAATGGCCGCCATCTTGAAAATATTACGTGGAAAATTTTAATACTTACATATTCCTTTCCTACACTTTAAGACCTTTAAATTGATGTATAACATGTCATACTGACTAAAACTTTTTTTTTTAGTCGTCCGCCATATTGGCCGCCATCTTGAAAATATTTAGTGTGAAATTTCCAAAAACTATACAGTTGTCACAAATGCTGGGATGTATCTTTGTGCCAAAATTCGTTGAAATTGGTCAATTTTTACTCCAGTTATCGTTGGACAAACAAACACACAAACACACAAACAAACTTTTCAAATCCTAAGTCTCTGAAATAAAGAACTCACTGTGCTCGTTCAATAAAACAGGTAACTGAAATATTTACAGTTAGTAAAATCAGAGATGATCTTCAAAATATTTTTGTTCCTCTTTAAAATACGCAGTCCAAAATCCAAAAATGAAGATTTACGAAAAAAAAAGGCTGAGTATTAGTCTAATGGTTTGGCAATCTTGTTCGATTCGTTATTGAAGTTCTTCAAGATTATTGATTGATCAAAGACGAAGTGGAGTTAGAAGCATTAATGATATTTTCCAAAGCTTTGAAGAAGTAACCATAAAAAAAGTAGGTGTTCCTCATTATAGGATTACCATTTTTTAATATTTCAACCATTTAGTCAAGGAGCTATATATAATGATGAAGGAGTTATGAACAAAGGAAGAACTTACTTTAAAATTAGCCTCTAGCTAGTGTCAAACACGAAGTTTAGCATAAGTTGAGTGTGGTTACTCCGTTGGTTAAAAAAAAAGATCAAAGATTCTAAATTCTACGTTCAGTTAAAAAAGCTTAACTTTCGTATTCTGGAAGAGGACTTAAAATGCCATTAAATAGGGAATAATTGTGAACAAAGGGTTTGTTTTGGCGCAGGCCTCTTGTATGTTTGTAGGCCGAGTGGCTGGGGCTTGCTAACTGAGAACTGAGGGGAAGCTTGAAGGTTTGCCACCATGGGATCGATGATACAACCTTGTAGCCCATTTTCTATCTCACTCTCTCCACCATTCTGTTTGTAAACTGCGTGACAAGGCTTGGCTTCTCACTCAGTCTACTGTGCCTTCAAAATCAGGTGTTTTAACTGACTACCCTCCCCCCTTTGTACTAGAGCAGCCGAGACTCTACTCCCTTTCCACCTGTTACTCGAAGCAGTATATAGCAGACAGCACTACAATAAAACAACTACTATGCCAAGAACCTTCTCATTCACTACAGAGCCAGTTCTCTGCCATAATCATTTTTATTCATATCTGGTTTTTAACCTTGTGGGGTTTAAAAGAGGAGTTTGACCATAATTTAAATAAAAATGTATAATACATGCAATTTTTATTTTTGTCGAAAATCATATTTTCCTTTTATACCTTTATGAATAAATGAATAAATTTATATAAATTCCATAGCACAAATGTTATTATAGCATTTATATTTTCGAACATACCGAATAAAAGATAATTCAATAATTTCATTAAATATTATTGTAAAGACTGATTTTATAATAATATTAATAATTTGTACTGTCTTGTTGTCATTTTATTAAACGGATTAAAGAAAGAAACATCAACATTAGAAAGGGATTAATAATGTTGAACAACTCTTAAATGTTAGAGTAGTAACACATTTTCTGGCAACTGTCGTATGAATTTCTCACCAATTTTGCAAACCATTCATATATTGGCAAATTAGTTCGGATTGATTGAACAGTCATATTGTTAGACGTAAACATCATTACATCATAGCTCAAAAATTGTGAAGAAAAGTCCAAAGAATGAAACATCAACATTAGAAGGAATTATTAAGGTTGCACAACTCTTAATAAATGTTAGAGAAGTAACATGTTTTCTGGCAACTGTTTTACGAATTGCTCATCAGTTATGCAAACCAAGTCATATTGTCAAATTAGTTGGAATTAATTGTACGCATTGAAAGACATAAATAATCATAGCTCAAATATTTCTTACGAAGAGTGTGAAGAAGTAGATATATTACAACTTTTTCTATTCTTCTTTCGTCAACACTTTACTTCATGTACCTCGTATATGAATCCTATTGCACTATGTAAAAGAATATTGTATGTACCATAAAAAATAAAAATTAACAAAATATTTTCCTTCATGTTCTATTCGATTGAGGCTTTAGATTTTAGAAGAAAACAAAATCAGGCCATCTTCTGTTTAATATTTCATCCGGGTCATACTCGTATTCATGTTTACAAAAAATCATAATTATATTTAAAATATAAAAAATGATTCCCGAAATAGACGATATAATGATTCAAAGGACCTAAGAAATAACTTCCTCTTAATAAATGTTAGAGAAATTACACGTTTTGAGGCAACTGTACTACGAAATGCTCACCAGTTTTACAAACCAATTCATATTGGCAAATTAGTTTGGATTGATTGTACATATTGAAAGATATAAAAGTCATATCTCACATCATCATATCATAGCTCATTCCCTTGCATTTTGAGCAACACCTGCTTTAAAAAGCGAACGGGCCAACAACCTCTTTACATATAAATCGATAAAATCAAAAATCAAGAATGCGCAACACAATCTTTGAATCAAACCCACCCTGACTTTGTGTACCCTTCTCTTCCTGATTTTTAGCTCGATTATTTTCCGATCTCCTCAAAATATCTTTTGGATACGTTTGGCCAACTTATTCGTAATAATTTTAGACCTTAGTGAAGTATCTGTAAATAAATATTTTGCGTCTGGATCAGATTCTTTGCCACTTTTTATGTCACATATCTATATTTGTTGCGGGGTTTCCAGATCGTCCTAAAAACCCTTATGCTTTTGGTAGTTCGTTCATATGTTCGTCGCATCTTGGACCATATCTCTATTGTCCGACCTATTGTACCAAAAGATTTAAAATTTAGTATTCGACTTAAACTTTTTTGTCCAAAAACATGTTGCGAAGCAGTTGTGAATTGATCGCAACATTTTTTAGGTTTCTGTACAAAGTTCAAAAAGAAACCTTATATAACGGCTCTGTCTGTCTGTCTGTTGTCTTGTTTCAATTCATAAACTACTATAGCTAGAAACATAAAATTTGTCACACGGGCGCATTTCGCCATTTTAGAGTTTTTACACTTTATATTTCAAAGATGGCGGCCCGGCCAATATGGCGGATGACTAAAAAAAAATTTTAGTCACCATGACATGTTATACATCAATTTAAAGGTCTTGAAGTTTAGAAAAAGAATAGGCAACTATTAAAATAACACACGTAATATTTTCAAGATGGCGGCCAATATGGTGGGCGATTAAAAAAAGTTTTTAGTCACCATGACATGTTATGGACCAGAAGGTCTATTTTTTGTAATTGTAGAGTGTGGTATCATTTTAAAGGTATTGAAACGAAGATCACAAAAATATATATCGCATTTGCAAAATGGCGGCCATATAACCCCTAAAGAACGAGATAAGTACATACCTAAGATGCTAAAGGATCATATGCCCCTTGATTCTCCAAACTAAAACTTTTTATACATATTTTAGTAAAAAAAAAAAAAATAATAATAACAATATAGGAAATTTAAATTTTTATGACCTAGGAAACACTTTTAGTAGCTTTGAATTTTTTTCCTTTTGTCTCAAGTATCCGCAATTTAGTCTTTGTTCTCAACTCCTAGGACCTTTATGCTGAGCTTAGAGTAATAACAGTTCCGGTGATACTCGAGTTGTATTCATTTTAAAGTTTTGCTATGATTTACGACTGGACTAGGGCGTCTTCCTACACAATAAAAAGATAACTTAATATACAAGCTGCATAACAACAGAGGTTACTCCATAAATTAATGCCTGTATAATTATAGTCGTATTCATTAACAAATTTTGCAGAACAATTAACGAGATTGTATAGTCCTTATAAATAATAATTATGTGTTAATATCTTACATAAATTTATTTGAGATGATGCAATCTGTAGGTATTAACTGCAAATACTTACGTCACCTTAGATATTCTTATTTTGTAAAGATAATAAATTAAATCAGAAGGTCTTTGATGTAGTTGCTAAAAATCTTTCTAAATTGTACATGTACAATCATTTGATTTTTGTCTTTTTTATCACTTAAAATTTTTTAAATGATTTTAAAGAGGAATTTTAACAAATTTATTTTAAATTATGTAGGGTTCTTATAAGGAACATATTACATATTATATTATTTGCAGCTTGTTGTTTCTATAAAAATGAATATTTTAAGTTTTTCAAAGTCTGTGGGAAATATACTTTAGCTTTTAGACTTTTTCTTTTGACTTATTACATTTTCTCGGCGTGACGCTCTGATTTATATGGCTCACTATTGATCACATCATACTCGCTTCAGCGGTACAATGTAAAGAAAGAGGTATGATGTGTAAAGTGGCTGGAATTCTCTACCATAGGGCGTAAACAAACTGATGGCCTAATTTCAAGGTTCGAACAAGTGGTTCGTCCTACCCCATTCTAGTAGGAAGTACTAGACTACTACTTCTACTTCTACTACTACTACTACCACTGCTACTACATATTAAATTTTCTAAACCTAATTGCACTTAATAATTTATAGCCTATGCACTAGGCTTTATAATTAGCAATATTCCACTAGAGTAATTGCTTCTAGAAATAGGTGATACCTCAAATTCAGAATCTTTCCTAAATAAGATCAGCTATTTATATCCTTTCTTCTAAGCACAAACGACAAATTGAATTAATCTACACGCTATGACTCCAGCGTATTGTGCTTAGGGCTAGGGTTTTACTTGGCCTCACAACTTATCATCAGGAGCACTCTCTGGTTTATAGCGCGCGTATCTACGTGATCATTAGGCTTGTTCTCTGTCTATTGCTTTGTAAATTTGAAGTTCTGAACTTGTTTTCTTTATTTTTCCCAATATTACCTGTTCAGCGGCTCTCGTTCATTGTTAATTTTCTGAAATATAGTGAATATTAGATTGTATTTTCAGGTATTTTTTTCTATTAAGTACTGAATTCATGATAAAGAAGTGTAGTAACAATATTAATCATCCTTTTCCTACAATGGTGTAAATTCTATAAAATATATGTGCCTCAGGTCAGTTTACCATTTATTGTATTTGTAATAAAATGAATGAAGTTCATGATGAATAAATTACAAAATATTTCTCAAAATTTATTTTTATTATATTCAGAAGGTTATTGTGTATCGATACTCGTGAAGGATCGATATTATGTTCCGAAATTAAGTACTGAATGTATCTGAAGGATATAGTACATCACGATATACTGATGAAAAGCTATTTTTTAGTTTTTTAATAGGTAATTAGTGATAAAAAGGTTCTTATGATCACAATTCGAGTATAGTATACGTTAATAGCATGCGAGTGTGATTTTTTCCGTATTATTAATTATATATTGCTATTTTGATTTTTAAAACG
>KZ651201.1:630903-646524 GCA_001010745.2 Gerris buenoi
TATAAGACCGCCACTCGCCCTGCCTTTTTTATGAGTACGTACGGCCTCAGAACAAAGCTCAGGATGAAGGGTGAAATGTGACAGAAATTTAGGTGGGCTAATAGGGACAGACTCTGCCCAGGTTTCTGTTAAACATAAAACGTCGTATGATGAAAGCAGTTCTTTTTCATGCTTATTTAGAAAATTGAAGTTTCTTAGGCCTTGTATATTCCAGAAAATAATATTAAGCTGTTTAGTTATTTTTTGTAGTCATTTTGCTCGAAAGGGGTTTTTAAAGGATTTATTTGTTGGAGGTGTCGGAGAGTGGGTGGCTGGCGGTGTAGAATTAATGCTTGCTGAATTATCTGGTTTTAGACTGTGTTGTGTCGGTGGGTTGGGACGTGTAGGTAAACTGCGTGGTGTTGGCGGGCTACCTTGTTTTGGCGGGCTACGAGGTGCAGTAAGGCTATGTGGTGGAAGAGGGCTGCTTGGTGTAGGAGAGCTACGAGGTATAGGTTGACTGCTTTTCATAGGGGTTTTTAAGTCTTCAAGTACCGACGACATGTCTTTACCAAATAGATTATTGAGCTTATCTGTTCCAGGACTGTTTTTAAATAATAAATCATAAGAATCAGATAGGTGAAATTCATGACCAGTAATAATAATCTTTTGGTTCTTGAGGAAAACTTGAATTTCTAAATCAAGCTCGCTTAGTTTATTTTTAAGAAATCTCAGTTTCCTTATTAGGACTTATTATATATAATTTTATGCTTCCCTCTTTAGACTAACTTATTGGTACCAGCTTTCATAATGCATATTATGATTTAGGTTTCTAATTTAGCATCATTTAACATAATGTATAAGATAACGACTTTAAGAGTTTGAATCATGACTGTAATTAATTTATAATATTTTTTTATATACATAGTTTATGTCAATGTATGATTGAAATTGATATATATACTCACAGTGATTTATCCTACAATAAGTAACAGTCAGGTACTGTTAATAATTGTTTACAATGTCTCTATTTTACATACAATTTTAATAGTGCCTTCTAAAAGGTGTAAAGATTATACAACCTATTAAAGTTAATTTACCTTTTATTGAACTCAAATGAGGGGGGGAAAAATGTAATATCAGTCCTAATTCAAAAGGACATAACTTTCCTCGACTTCAATCTATCATTTACATTCACAAATTTCAGGAAAACCTTATCTAATAGCATTTCAGGATAATTTATCTGTTTACGAGGAAAACTTTTAGTCAGTTTCGATTAAAGCTTTCAAGGAAGTTAAATGGACAAAATATTCTTAAGGATGGTAAATTAATGAAGAAATATCTCCGTTCAATCTAAGATACTCTTTTAAAAACAGATCGATGCTGAAAAAAAAAGAGAAAAATAAGTTATAATTATATTTTGATTGGCTTTTTAGTCTGATGAGATCCTTTTGCCTCTTGGGATCTTGATCAACTTTTATTTTTGTATTCCGCAAAAAATATTGGTTTTGTTTCTAATTAAAGTATCATTTACATTTTTTTAAATGTTTATTTTTTATTTATTTTATTTTTTATTTATTTTTATTTTTATTTTTTATTTTTTTGTAAATAGAATTTGAGAATTAAAGATAAACCATCTGATACTTATCTTTCTCATATTATACGAATGCATAATAACTAGTTCAAATGTTTTTCATTTTTGTTATTTATTTAGAATTTTCGTGGACTCGTCTTTTAGTTTTATAGCATAACACTAAACACTAGGCCAGTTTTAGTGGACTCGTCACTCGTCTTTTAGTTTTATTGCTTAACACTAAACACTAGGCCAGTTTTAGTGCACTAGTCTTTTAGTTTTATTGCTTAACACTAAACACTAGGCCAGTTTTAGTGGACTCGTCTTTTAGTATTATTGCTTAACACCAAACACTNCTCTTAAAGAAAATTCTATAATAGAATGTCTAGTATAGAATGTCTGACAATCTCTAATCACCTCTAACCACCTTTAACCATCTCTAATTATCTCTAGCCACGAGGTTATTACCTCTAACCACCACTAATCTTCTCTAACTATCTCTAACTACCTCTAACTATTTCTAAACACCACCTGTAATCATCTTAAGCCATTTCTAACCCCCTCTAACCATCTTTAATCTCCTATAACCACCTTTAACCAAACTCTTCAATAAACTAATTAACTTTTATGTTTTATAAGTAATTCCTTCATATAACGTTCCACTAATATTTGGTGGAACAGTATAACTTAGATATAACAGATGTTGAATAACTAAGGAATAGGTTGTAGTACTCTTAAAATACGTTTAGAATAAGTAAAGTTATATCGTCCACGTCCACGTACTATTGTACTATCTATTGTATATCTGAAGCTAATAAGTTTTATTTTCTTTTTAACTATATCATATTGTAAGTCGATGAATTTATTTATGCACAATTAAAATTAAATTATAAGCAAAAATAATATTTCTTCCTCAAGCTCCAGTCTTTTTTAAACTTTCATAGATAAAGACACAGTGCTTCAGACTTTGAAGGAATCTAGCCTTCATTAAGGCGACCTAAGACGTTGCGGTTTACCTGAGAGGTGTATAGTACAGGTTAAATATAGGTAATCTGAGCTTGTGTGCTTTTAAGTTATGACATAACTGGACAGGCATTATGACCTGTATAAGGGTGACTGGAGAAGAATAAAAAATGCTATTCATTTTACCTGCGTCAGAATGCAAATCGAAGCCTGTGTTGAACCCGCCTAGTCTGGTTTGTGGCTATGAAAGGTTGTGTTTCGTGCAATGTGCAGTTCTGCTCACTGCATCATTTTACAGTTTGTAGTAATTATGTTGGATATAATAATATATGTCACACGCATAAAACAAAGCTTATGCCAATATTTTCTGTGTGGAAGCCAGTGCCAACTGAGAACTGAAGTGAAACCCCATCTTTTTACCCTGCTGTGTGTTCACTAAACCTGTAGAGCAATACCTAAGAAGTAAACCTGTACACGTTTTACCTAACTAAGACGTTCACTCTTGGATATACCGCAACGTGTATGGCAACCTTATGACCTGGCCAATAATCTTTATCCTACGCACGACTCCTCCAATCCTACACGAGCGTACGCCCATCCTTCTCAGGCGTCTTGGACATCACCCAACTATCTTGCTCTGGGTCGTCTTCTCTTTCTACATCTCCAGAATGTCCGTCCATAAGTCATTTGGGGGCTCTTTCCTCATCCATCCTTGCTACGTAAACTAGCCAACGGAACTTTTCTTCGGCTTTTTGTAACGTTGACTACGTCGGATTGATTGTATTGGTCCCTGATTTCTTGGTTGGGATTGATCCTCCAGGTTCCTTCATCACACTTAACTCCATGTTCCTGAAGATGATCCTTTCGTTCCCAACGTTTCGGCCTCTCCTGCTCATAGGTTTGACCCACACCGTTATAGATCTCACCAATCTTTTTTAGACCAATCAGTTAACATATATGAATCGATATAGATTCTCCAGGTTCCTTCTTCTTACACGGCTTCATATTTTTTCCTAAGAACCTTACGTCTTATGTCCATGACCCGTTCACTGCCGACTGTCCTAGGTCTCACCAAACTTTTGTAGACTAATCGATTCTCACACTTAAAAAATCGATGCTTAGAAGCCATTCTGTTGTCTTATTGATTCTTATAATTTTTTAAATAAGATATATAAAAATAAAGTAGCCTATAACTGGATGACCTGTTAAGACGATCTGAAGCTAATAAGAAAGCCTTAAAAGAGTTACTTACACAATGCTCGGTTTTTTCTTAGCAAAAAGAAATATCAAAAGAGATTATCAAAGTTTATTTTTAAATACATATTTTGAACACGTTGAAAATAACAAATCTTGATAGGTTTCTTTCTTTAACGCTGGATAATAAACAGAAAACACCTAAATAATGTTAAAGAAATCTAAACACATATTACTTTTTGACCTAAAACAGATCTCTTGTGAATAAACAATATTTGGTATTTTTTTTTTTTCACAAACTTTTATTCTTTAAATACCACGTTTTTGTTTTTAGGTTATAATAATATTTTTTTTAATTAGCTGATTTTACTTTGACCTTCTTTTTTAAGGTAAGTGTTGATTTAAGATATTGATTTTAAAAAGATTTTTTTTAAACAATATCTGTAGTCTCTGTAAACGCGTGGAGCCTTATTCATGTTTATTATTATTATATTTTTTTAATATTGTTCTATGTTCAATATAAAATGTTGTCTTCCTAGCTAACCAAAGGTAACGAAAGCTATGTCAGCGTTTTGAAGAACGAATCTTTTTTTATGTCTCCGATTTAAAAAATTCCAAGACAGAAATTCGTTTTACTTGTGGGAACATTTTTTGTTTAGTGTCTGTGTGTTGGTCTATCGTCCATTTTTGCGAACCAAAATATTCGAAATAGGATTAATTTAGGAATTTACTTTCTTTTTTTTTTTTATTAAATTTTCTACGAAAATGCTTGTTTAATCTGAATATATTTTGGATTATCGGATTACGATAAATAAGAAATTTAACTTC
Organism: Gerris buenoi; assembly: GCA_001010745.2. Classification (NCBI taxonomy): domain Eukaryota; kingdom Metazoa; phylum Arthropoda; class Insecta; order Hemiptera; family Gerridae; genus Gerris; species Gerris buenoi. The sequence goes on from KZ651201.1 coordinate 635,441, forward strand.
AGTATTAAAGTAATTATTATTGTTTAGTATTATTGATTTGTTTGTCGGCAGTTAATAGTATTAGTGTGTACATTGAACAATGTATTAAAAGTTCGAGTGATATTATCACATAGGTAATCAAATTGCTAATGGTTAAAATCCAGTAAATGGTGATACACATCTAAGTGGAATATCAACTGTGCATTTAATAAAAATTGATAATGAGATAAAATAAAAATTAATAAAGAGTTCAAAATTATTTTAAAGAATTAAAAAGAGATATCTATCTAAAACTTAATAAGTGAATCAGTTATTTACAACTAGGATTGATTTACCTCTAATCATATCTAACCACCTCTAACCATCTCTAATCTCCTATAACCATCTCTAATCACCTCTAATCTCCTATGACCATCTCTAATCACCTCTAATATCCTATAACCACCTCTAACCATCTCTAATCTCCTATAACCATCTCTAATCACCTCTAATCTCCTATGACCATCTCTAATCACCTCTAATATCCTATAACCACCTCTAACCATCTCTAATCTCCTATAACCATCTCTAATCACCTCTAATCTCCAACTCTCATCTATCAACAACTCTTTGATTACCTAATGAACTTTTATTCTTTACAACTAATTCCCTCACACAAAGTTCCTCTGATATTTAGTGGAACAAAATAACTTAGAGATAAAAGATGTTGAATAATTAGTGAATTGGTGGTAGTCCTCTTAAAGAAAATTCTATAATAGAATGTCTAGTATAGAATGTCTGACAATCTCTAATCACCTCTAACCACCTTTAACCATCTCTAATTATCTCTAGCCACGAGGTTATTACCTCTAACCACCACTAATCTTCTCTAACTATCTCTAACTACCTCTAACTATTTCTAAACACCACCTGTAATCATCTTAAGCCATTTCTAACCCCCTCTAACCATCTTTAATCTCCTATAACCACCTTTAACCAAACTCTTCAATAAACTAATTAACTTTTATGTTTTATAAGTAATTCCTTCATATAACGTTCCACTAATATTTGGTGGAACAGTATAACTTAGATATAACAGATGTTGAATAACTAAGGAATAGGTTGTAGTACTCTTAAAATACGTTTAGAATAAGTAAAGTTATATCGTCCACGTCCACGTACTATTGTACTATCTATTGTATATAATCACTATGGTCACAGTTTCAATGTTAATCATAGCGTGTTCCATTTTAAACATCTCATTTATTTATTTATTTATTTATTTTCTAATTAAACAAACTACATGAGAAAATACCTTTGGCTCTATCTTTCTTACGTGATAAACAAAAATATAACGGTTATTTGTCTCTAGTTATCAGTTTGATGACGTAGTTTAATTGTTTATAACACTTGAGATACAGGTTATGTTGTTATCAACAGGTGATAGTGATAAGGCTTACCTATGTCACTACTTTAGTTCCAATGTTATAAAGTAGGACCTCCCCAACCATTAAATTCCCAAGGGAAAAAACCAATTACTTTCATTTTATTATTATACATGCTGAAATTCCTTATCACCTAAATGATAAGGTTGAGACTTTTTTTTATCAACGTAAAATGGTTTTACTGAACTTTATTTTAATATTATATCATATTCAATGTTGACTTGCTCTTGAAATGCTATTAAGATTTTTTTTTTCATTTATGGTTTATTTTATTTTATTTTTTTTAAATATACAAAAATACTTAAATTTATGATTCATTAATATCAATAGTTGTTTAAAAAAAATGATGCCACTGTAATAAAAGATGGTCACTTTCCGCAGTCTTATTAATTTTAAAACATGTGTTAAGGTCCTCTGAGTCCAAAAAATGTTGTTTTTATTAGCTTATATACGTAACATTAATATTAAGAAAAAGTATTGTGTTAAGAAAGTAGTTTTTAGAAAACATGGTTAGCGCACTATGCAGACAAGTGGAGCCTAAACTACTGAGCCTATTTTGATAAAATTTAGCGTAGAGGTTCAGAAAGATAATATCCTAAGTTGTAATAAAAAAAAAAAAAATGTTTTTAATCGTGATTCCATAAATTATTTATCGAAAACGGTGCCGACAATTTTAATTGAAAAAATCTAAAATGCTGTCCATTTAAATACGAATCTAAACATTATGTCATTTTCCCGGGGAAAAAATCTAGTTTCTGAGAAAATAGCTTTAAAAGTGATCAGTGAGAGGCCGGGTTCGATTCCCCGCTTGGGAGAAGTTATTTTCTAACTTTGAAAACTCTAAAAAACAAATAAATGAAAACACTGGACCCCAAGTAATTAGTATATAATGATAAACTTAGTCTGAGTTATCGCACAGATTTTAATGAAAATTGTGTTAGTCATCTGTGAAGGATAAATTGGATAGACTTTAACAAAAAATTCTCATGCCAGATCAGAAAAATTATACCCCGAGTTGAAATCGAGAAAATTTGTTTTTGTTCTACTAACTTTGATTAAAAGATTCAATTTTGTTGTCCATTCTATAGGATTTTAACTATATAAGAGTAGTTTTCCGGTGGAAAAATCTAGTTTCCTAGATTTTTATGATGAAAAATGTATGCGTGCTCTTGCTGAAATGTTAACTAAGAGCGTTATAGCTAAAAATAACTAAAATATATTATCTACTTAGAAATAGAGCAGTTTATAAACAAATTATTCATAGATTATAATTGTCCTTTATGCGTCTAATTATAACCTATATTTAAAATCCCAAAACAATTAGTGTACACAACAATAATAAAACAAATACAACTACCTCTAACAATCGTATTAAGATATAAAATATGGTAATATCTGACGTCATTTTTCATAATAAATAATACAATTACATATTAGTAACTGTCCTAATTCATTATCATCTGGAGTTTTTGTTTATAGCTCTATATTATTATTATTTTTTATTTATTTCAATTGAAATTACAAGGTTATTTGATAAAAAATTTAATCAATGAAATTATTTTGACCATAATGTCAGATTTGTCACGCTGTGCAATTATTATACTACTAGACAGAATTATAATTCAGATCGAGTTTGTATTTCTAATATGAACGTGATGTTTTCTCTATTTATGTAAACTAGTTTTTCACTTTGTTTTAATATTTTTAACAATGCATTTTTTGTTTACGAGAATATTTAATAATGAAAGAAAATGATCTGATTTCAATGTTTATTCATTAAAGATTGAAGATTGTAGACTTGGTTTGATTTAATAATTATGAGTATTGTAATTAAATATGACATTTTTGCTTGATTTTTAGGGTTTTGAGGTCATCCTTGATACTCTTATGCTTTTGGTAGTTTGTCCGTCCGTCCGTCGCATCTTGCATCAAATCTCCCGACCTATTTTGTAGTTAGAGATTTAGGTAGATCATAATATAACCTATTGTTAATGCCATATTAATTTTAACCTTCTGAAAACAAATTAAATTAAATTTAGTAAACAACTTAAACTTTTATGCCCAAATACAGGAAAAATGTTGATAACTCCACAACTTAAAATTTCTTTGATAAGCGAGTAATTGCGAACATTTTTTTTACTTTTTCTAATTTTTGAAGTGTGGTAACATTTTGAAAGTACTGAAATATAAGATCACTAATATATATCGCGTTTCCAAAATGGCGCCCAATTTACCCCTAAAATTTTCAAAAATGTCCCCTCCTACTCCATAAGGGCAGGTCCTAAATATGAGGAAAAAATACATAAATATACATCTCTGTAGGAAATTAAATTTCCAGGAGTTAACATAAATACATAATATAAACAAGTTAAGTTTTGGAAATTTTTAGGTGGTCTTAACAACTGTGACGACCCTAACATTTTTATTTTTTGTCATTTTTAAGTGTAAAGGGTCATTTTAAAGGTATTTCAATCTAAATCACAAATATATATTGTGTTTCCAAAATAGCGACCATTTTACCCCTTCCAAAAGATCTTAAAAATGTAGGAGGTAGGTCATAACTAACCCCTAGTTGACCCATAATACCCATAATTGATTCCATAATAATTTTAACCTTTTGACAACATTTAAATTGGATAAAAATAAGTGTGACCTCACTTTGAATCGAACCAGGTCCAAGAAACTAAACTTTCAATGGGCAGAATTCACATTGTTCTATTAAGCCTTTTGTGTTTATACCTCTCATATATTATGGTATTTGTATTCTCTTTATCTTCAGCATGCTGCTCAATTTTTATTTTCAGTAACACCTATAAATCTTAAAAAAATATAGTATATCCGATTTTAAAAGAAGTCGAATACAGGGTGTCCCAGCTAATATACAACAGCGAACAGAACAGCGAAATATCTCCGGAACCATGATAGATAGAAAGATGCGGTTTTCAGGGTTCGATAAAGGCGTTTCTAGAACATATGCTAAAAATTTCTGTGTGCAGCGAAAGCGTGTGCAGCAAACAAAATAAACAAAAAGTGAATAGGAAGCCATATTTTTAAGACTGGATTTGGATTCTATGGCTAAAAATAAGACTTTTTTACTCTTGGAAATTTTTCGCTCCGATCGTTAGTTTGCCGTCTGGAGAGCCCTGAATGTGTTGAAGTTGAAACTTTAAGTCCATTTAACAGCTAAACCAATGGATTAAGAAAAAAAAATTACGAAACAAAAAATTCTTATTTTTAGCCATAGAATGCAAATCCATTCTTAAAAAGATGCATTATTGATATTTTTTTCACATTTTGAGCCCTGCTGAACACCTTTTTTAGGCAAAAAAAAAAGTTACGCATAAGGTATGAATTTTTGATTGGTTGTGGATTCTATGGCTAAAAATAATCATTTTTTGTCTCTTGTTTTTTTTTTTCCTAAATCCATTAGTTTAGCTGTAAAATGGACTTAAAGTTTAAATTTTATCAAGTTTAGGGCTCTCTAGACGGCAAACTAACGATCGGAGTGAAAAATTTCCAGGAGTAAAAAAGTCTTATTTTTAGCCATAGAATCCAAATCCATTCTTAAAAAATATGGCTTCCTATTAACTTTTGGTTTGCTGCACACGCTTTCGCTGCACACAGAAAATGTTCAGCATATGTTCTAGAAGCGCCTTTTTAGCCTTTATCGAACCCTGAAAAGCGCATCTTTCTATCTATCATGGTTCCGGAGATATTTCGCTGTTCCATATTAGCTGGGACACCCTGTATAGTTATTGAAAGTAACCCTCAAAAAAAATTGCTATTGAACCATATCAATTTTAACCTTATCCATGTCTATGCAGTGGCAAAAAATAAAATTGTTTTTTAACATTTTGATGAGGATGATAATAATAAGCAACATGCATAACATAGGGTTATTTTAACAGGAAAATTAATGTATAATTCAAATTTTAAAACTGTTATTTAAATATTCTAAAAGTAAATAAAAGCAGTAAAAGGTAAATATTTCAGTGTATAACTTATAAAAGAACATGAGCAAATAAAATAAATTACAATTTTAAACAGACTACGATGTTAATTTATTTAAATCCTTTATATTAACTTAACTTGTGTTTATTTGAGCCAGTCCTCAAAATCTTTAGAAGGCTAATTAAACCTCTAATTCCAATTCGATTTTATTTTTTTTTTTTTTTTTTTTTTTTTGGGAATGTTGGTTATGATAATCACGATTATGATACCAATATGTACTCATTGTTATCTATCATTAGGTTTGATTTCTAAAAAATCTTATTAATTTTTTATTTTTGTTTGTTTTTAATATAGAAGTATAATATAGTTATTATATCAAGATTCTTGAAGAATTATTTTCTAGAACATTTTGTTATCTAGCACTTTAACATATAACATGTGCATTTTTTTTTTTAAATTTTTACAGTCATCCGATATCTGATGATATAATATTAATTTATTTTTCCCACATGTAGAATTATAATTTAAAAAAAAATTGTTTAGTGTTTCTTTAGTATTAAACAAAATCTTAAAACTATACAATGGAATTATACAAATATATTCAAATCAGCTAATATAAAAAATATGCCATTTTTTAAATGCAAATTTTTAAATATTTGATAATAATTAAAGATATATTCATATATATCNTATACAAATAATGATTTTATTTTAATTTTGCCTTAACTCTGCCAGGTACAAAAAGTTCGTTACTTTTAATTTTGTCCCTTTTCTAACTCCGCCATGTATAAGTAGTTAGCAATGTATATGTACTTAGCAGTGATTTTATAATTTATATTTAATGAAAAATGTAAGAAACTTCGTTCCTACCGGGTGTCCCGAGACACCACACGTATTTTATTAATAATTTAATTCATGTAAAAAAATCAAAACAATTTTGACATTAAAGAAATGGGGGAAACAATGAAAAAAATTGAGACAATAATGGCTTATAAAAGTAAAAAATCAATATAGCATTGTATTCTATTTAAGAAAGATTATAAAACAATATTCTTTAAATAATGGTAATTATTCCTACTCGTTGTCTATTATCATTTATTTTGAAATATGATAATTCTCTTTACATCTTATTATTCTTTGATATAATCAGGAAAAGATAAGATGACAGACAAGAAACAAGTCTAGCAAAAGAAAAAGGCAAGATGCAATAGCCAAGACCAAGACCACAAACAAAGGAAGCAAATGACCCGAAGGGATGCTATAAAGGGAAGAGGGCAAGAATCAATGCTATCAAATGGCAAGTTAAGACACAATAGCCAAGGCAAGAAACAAAGCAAACAAAAGACAAGGTGTTATAGCCAAGATAAGAAACAAAGCAAGGAAAAGACTAGATGTAATAGCCAAGGCAAGAAACAAAGCAAACAAAAGATAAGATGTAATATCCAAGATAAGAAACAAAGCAAGCAAAAGACAAGATGTAATAGCCAAGGNTGTCTACATAAATTTTTGTACACATAGGGGTACGGGGTACAAGTAATGGATACGGGGTCTAAGTAATTACTTTAGGAGTCATTGTTGTTACTTACAGTTTTGTCATATTTTCATTTAAGAGGGGGTAAATATGGGATATTTTCTAATTATTTTATCACCTCATATTCAATTTTACCTCAGAAATGCATAAAACCGCTGTTTTGAGAGGTCATATTTTCAAAATTTTCCGGGTTCAAAAATTTTTTTTTAATAATATTGCATGGTGGCTATTGATTGATCTATTTAATCTACAATGATTAGGTGCACAACTTTTATTGTATTACAATTACTATTTTTTTTAATTTTGTATTAAAAGAACTTATGTTCATCCTTCTTTGCCAACGAACAACACCATAAGTTTACTTTTATGAGTTTAAAGTCAAATGTCACCTCAGAAATGCATAAAAGCCGCTGTTTGAGAGGTCATATTTTCAAAATTTTCTGTTAAAAATAATTTGAACTATGATATATTTGAAATTTTATATTCTACATAATTCTTTATAAACATTAATAATATTTGGATTTTTTATTTTTATTGAATAACTATTCTTAATAAAAAAAATAAAATAATTACAGTTTTTATTTTTCCCTATTATGATTCTGTTTGTAAGCTTACCGAAAGTAACAGAATATTTGTGATCATTTGAAGAACCAAACTTTTTGTATGTATCCAAATTGTAAAATTACTTGTCAGAAATTGTTTTCAGGTTACAGGTAACATTTTGGTTAGTATGTAGGTCAACATTTTTTCGAAACAACGTATCTTAATTACTGCTTGTCCGATTTTAATTAAATATTTATGGTGGGTTTAAATATGACCCACTATTTGTATAACCTTCTGCACCCTTTACGCCCTGTAAGGGGACTTATTGTCACAATATTTTATATGCCTAAAATTAAAATATTTAGATGATTGATTTACAAATGTAAAATATAATTTATCTAACATTGTTTTACTGAATATTTATAAGGAATAATATAACTTTACAACATTAAAGAACAAATAGAATGAAGAAAATATAAGAATAACTTACAAAAATAATAATAAAAAATTACATTGATTATTTAGGAAGCTTGTGTTTTGGCTGGCTAACAACAGCATTTTGATATTTATTTTTGAAAATTCTTGGCTTAAATACTTGAATAATTTATAATTGTTTCTGACTCTACGATACCCAGTGGCAATGTGGTGCCAAAATCCTAAAGAACGATACAAGTGTGCCAAAAAGCCTGGACGTTTTAACGGTTGTATTGCCAGTGTTGCCAGTTAGATTTATTGTTTGTTTATTCTTAGAAAAATATTCAGCGGGCAGAATAGTATAATGAAGGTGTTTACTACCTGTTTTATTTGTCCACAGAGATAATACGGTTTTGTCTTTTATATTTTTTTAAATATTTTAAATTTTAATCTTGTTTATTTATTTTGTTATACCCCTATCTTTTATATAATAGAGTGTAGTGTCCCGAATACGGTGATGACGAAGCACCTCGAAATGATTTGTTATTGCTAAGTTAAGGCAACCACATTTATTCCAATCATAATAAATATTTGTTTTGATTTGTTGGTCTTCATATAGATATAATAACTTATCTAAATAGAAATTTAAATTAATTTAGTTTTTTCTTCGAAATATAAAATTGACCTTGTGGTCACTGGCCTAAGGACTCGTCATTTAGATAATCGAGTAGTGTCCCGACGACGACGTACCTCGAATTGATTTTTTATTGTTAAGCTAAGGCAACCTCAATTATTCCAATAAAAACAAATGTTTGCTTTGATTTGTTGGTCTTACAATAGATATAATAACTTATCTAAATAGAGATAAGTTAAATAAAATTAAGTAATAAAATAAAGTAAATTAATTTACTTAATTTACTTAAATTAATTTACTTTTTCTAAATATAAAATTAAGCCTGTTGCATCGAGCCTAAGAGATCGTTAGGATATACAATATCAATCGACTATTAAAGATAATTTACTCTTATGATGTTAAATAAATTAAGATAACATAGAAATATTTAAAATAATTAAAATTTCCGATCATTTTGGGCAAAATATTGTCGTATAAAATAGCTTTTATGATAAAGTAATTTAGGAATATAATAATTCTAATATTTATATTTAGCATAAACAATAAAATATGTAGAAGCGTTTGTTGGTTTATGAATAAAATTATACTTCTGGCAATTATACAAGCAAGATTAGCGATGGTTTATTTAAAATGGGGGGAAAAAAATGTCGTTTTTAATTTTAAAACAATGCGCCAAAGAAAGCAAAAGAGTGCGCAAGTCGTATTGAATTACTTAGAGCAGAATGACGTTTGCCCCTCGTGGTCTTTACGAATACTACTGCATCTTAATTAAGTTAACCTTGAATTATATTTAAATAGAGTAACTTTTTTTTTTCAAATGTCCAACCAATAAATTAGCACTAGAAAAATCCAATGACGTTTTAACACCTTGAGTAAAACAATAAAAATGCGCTAATGAATTAAATATTGTTTTCTAGATATTAAAATGATAATGTTTTGAGTCAACTAATGTAAAATTTCTTTGTATGAATATGTATATTATGTTTGCCTATATTTCATTCAGTACCCTTTACCATAAATTTTTTTTGCAATTGTCTCCATTTTTCTGCGATAAACTATTGATTTGCAGTAAAACTTTTTTGTTTAACTTTACATGCCTCAAAAATCTTTTTATTTTAATTTTGCCCCCCTTCCGGCTTCCTTGGTTTGTTGAACTTTCTTCAGTTGCCATTAGTTCAGTCATTAGTTTGTCAATTCTTTAGGCTGTTACTCCCCTTATAAAAACAGAAATGCGATATTCCTTTGACCCAAACTACATTGGACTAAACATCCCTTTTTCTTAATAGTTATTTAATCAAAGTCGTTTTTATTCTTAAACAAAATAAGGGAGTAACAATCTAAAGAAGTTCAATTAGTTTTACGTAATGTTTATAATAGCTTTTCATTGTTTATTTTTTAATTTACTTGTTTCTAATATGTTTAAAAATTACAGTCTATAAGATTAGAGTTGGCACAATCAAAAGGCGGGAAATTTTGAGGGAAACGATTTTATTGGTCCCCCATGTTGAATGCAACTTCAGAAAAAAAATGCTCTACTCTACCCCTGTTCCACAAAAAAAAATATAACTTGGCAATACTGATTTTCCCTTTTTATAACCCCAAAACTACCTCCGCGTTTGTTGTTTCCCGCCTTCGACTGTGCCAACTCTAATCTTATAGACTTTAATAAAATTAGATGTTTTGCGATTTTAATCCAGTATCATTATGGATATAAGAAAGTTTAATTCGAATTTTACGGACTGTATTTTTTATAATTATGATTTTATAATATATATTATACATATATATATATTATGCCTAAAATTAAAATATTTAGATGATTGATTTACAAATGTAAAATATAATTTATCTAACATTGTTTTACTGAATATTTATAAGGAATAATATAACTTTACAACATTAAAGAACAAATAGAATGAAGAAAATATAAGAATAACTTACAAAAATAATAATAAAAAATTACATTGATTATTTAGGAAGCTTGTGTTTTGGCTGGCTAACAACAGCATTTTGATATTTATTTTTGAAAATTCTTGGCTTAAATACTTGAATAATTTATAATTGTTTCTGACTCTACGATACCCAGGCAATGTGGTGCCAAAATCCTAAAGAACGATACAAGTGTGCCAAAAAGCCTGGACGTTTTAACGGTTGTATTGCCAGTGTTGCCAGTTAGATTTATTGTTTGTTTATTCTTAGAAAAATATTCAGCGGGCAGAATAGTATAATGAAGGTGTTTACTACCTGTTTTATTTGTCCACAGAGATAATACGGTTTTGTCTTTTATATTTTTTTAAATATTTTAAATTTTAATCTTGTTTATTTATTTTGTTATACCCCTATCTTTTATATAATAGAGTATAGTGTCCTGAATACGGTGATGACGAAGCACCTCGAAATGATTTGTTATTGCTAAGTTAAGGCAACCACATTTATTCCAATCATAATAAATATTTGTTTTGATTTGTTGGTCTTCATATAGATATAATAACTTATCCCTTCACAATGGTACTTGTTTTTTATTCAAATAAATAATTTGATTTTCTATTTATATAAGAATTTAAATGACCAATTAAATATAATTAAAAAAAAGAAGAAACGTAAAAAC
>KZ651201.1:661220-674619 GCA_001010745.2 Gerris buenoi
ATATATATACATATATATACATATATATACATATATATATATATTGTAAAGTGAAACACATCTCATTATCTAAAAGAACAGTCTCAGGGGGTTGTTAAAAATTAAAATTTAAAGCAGTTGCGAGTTCTAGTTCTCCCATGAGGTTAAGTAAACTCATTAATGTGAAAGCTTGAAGTGAAGTGACGCTGATGAGTCTTAAATTAAAATATATTTCACTTTCTTACAACAATCATCACATCATCACCTTCTCTAATCAACATCATCATTCCTATGTTCTTATCTTACATGTTTTACCTCCTTTTCTTAGACACAGTATTAAAGTTAATGTAGTTGTTTTAAGTGTCAAGTTTTTTATGTATGGAATGTACTACATAACAATTTTTAATTGTATTTATGGATATTATAAGGTTTAAAGTTAGTAGAGAGATTTTAAATTATTTAGATTTTTTTTTTTTAAAAAAAGATTATGTTTTAAGCTATAAATTTTATAAAAATGTAGTCTGTATTATGATTATGCGTTTACTAAAGATAATAAATAAAAAAATAGACTGCCAATTAGGGTGGCACATAGCTTCCTCGCAACCTACCTACGTACTTTACTGGTTTTTGCAAGCCATTATGGTCTAATTGCTTTAATTGTTTCCCCCGTTTTTTTTTAATCTGTCAAAATTGTTTTGATTTTTTACACGAATTATAGTATCAATTTAGCAAAAGTTAAAGAGCGCTGACGGTTCATATTTCATGATGTTCTGGGGCTATCTGTGAGTTACTTTCGATTAACTATAAAAACTTCATTCAAATCTGATATGTACTTTTGAAGCTATAGGTGTAAATAAATGTATGTTTGTGCGCATGTGAAAGAGAAACAAATAGGCGCAGAAGGTTGAAACTTATATGGGACCAACAATGGGCTAATTATGACCTACCACCCAAATTTCATTAAAATTGGACGTGTAGTTTTTAAGATATGGTGGTTCGCAAATATTTGTGACAGACCGACAGACCGACAGACCGACAGACAGACACGGAACCAAAAATGATCCCTGATGTCTGAAACGGATTTCTGTCTTGGAATTTTTGAAATCGGAGACCTAATAACTTTTCGTTTTCATGTGATCGTTCTTCAGAACGATCACATAGCTTCCGTTACCTTCGGGAAGCTCGGAAGCAAAATTCTTGTTTATTTTAATGTTTTATGATTTAACTACTTTAATCTATTTTTGCTTCCGAGCTTACCGAAGGTAACAGAAGCTATGTGATCGTTCTAAAATGTTTTGAAATCGTAAGTCATAATTAGCCCATTGTTGGTGCCATATAAGTTGAAAACTCCTGAGCCTATTTGTGTCTTTTGAGCCTATTTGTGCACAAATATTCATTTATTTACATCAATATCTTCAAAATTACTCATTTGATTTTTATGAAATTTTGGTGGTTTGTCGAAAGTACACCGCATACAGCACCTGATGAATTTCAGGTGCTGTAAACCACCTATACAGCACTTGATATATGGTTTACTTGTTTGAGTATTTTGTTTTGGCTCATCTCTAATATAAGTTGGTTTTTAAGAATTACAGAATTGATAGGCTGCACCTGAAGACGTTGATTCAATTTTATATCTTTTAAAGAATTAATTTCATCACTATCTTTTCACACTTATTCTTCTTAAAATTATTTGTTGATTAAAATTAAATGAATGCTTACATTATTTATTTTTTATAAAGTGCAATACATTTGGAACTTTCCTATGCTATACAATTGTCTACAAATGGAGAGATGCTTCGATCTTTGTGATAATTTGGTGGATATTTTTAGAATGGCGTATATTTATAGAAAAGATATTTTTACATTATAATCTCGCTTGTTTTAAAATATGAAACATCCAGATGTTGTTAACTTTAATTATGACAATTTACACAGTATTCGAAACACACAATTCATATTTTTCTCTTTTTACATGAACGATACTAGTCAGTGTTTAAATCTATAAATATTTCATCTAAGAATGTACGAGATGTTGTTCTTGTAACTCTTGAGTTACTACCTGCGGAGGCGTCAGCTCGTCTGGATCGCATTTGTGAAAGATCTATACGGGGTTTTCACAAGACCACATAATATATGATGTTCTCCAAGCTGTTTCTATATATACCAAGATCGTTGGTTTGCCCTGAAGCACTTGGGCAGGGCCGTTTGTTCACCGGGCACTAGTCCAAAATAGTCACTACGGTGTGCAAAGGAATCAACCCTCGCAAGCTGCAATTCAATACCGGCGACATCTAATCTTAAAAATAAGCTATTTACTGTTGGGATTTTTTTTTTCTTATAGAATAATTTTTATGATTTATTCTCTACTTAAATATTTTAAAATGTTTGTTTTTGTTACGCCATTAATAATTATATTATATAAATTATAATTTACTGTGTGATCATACTGTAGATCAAAAGTTTGTTATGTCTTCAATTTCAAAAATTCCAAGATATAAATCCGTTTTAGACACTAGGGTACATTTTTGTTTCCATGTCTTTCTGTCAGTTGCTCAATTTTTGCGAACCAACATATCTTAAAAAATGCTAGTGAGATTTTAATGAAATTTGGATGGTAGATCATAAGTAGCCCATTGTTGCTACCTTATATACTTTTGCGCCCATTCGTTTCTCTTCTACATACGCACACATATACATATATTCACAGCTATTTCTTCAAAAGAACATCTATTTTTTTTATGAAATTTGGGTGGTTTGTCGAGTGTAGCCCGCAGAAAACCTAAAATTAATTTCAACCGTCTGTGCTCTTCAAGTTTTGCTAATTTGATACCTAAATTCGTGTAAAAAAAAAAAAAAAAAAAAAAAAAAAAAAAAAATAATAAAAATAAAAAAATGTTTGGCAGAGAATGACATCTTTAAGGAATTCGCAATAGGACGCGGACGTGAGCGGTGTCCCACTCTAATTGGAAGACTATATCTAAAGTTTTAAATTTTTTTAAACTTATCTTTTTTTTCTAGTTATTAATAAAAGGTTTTCATATTTTTGTTTAAATTAATTATTTATTAATGATTATTTTAATGATAAATACTTCTCCTTACATTATATGAATAATGTATATATACAAACGTATTTTTATTATTTTTAGTCACCTTATGAAATAATACAGTATAACTCACCTAATTCTCTTTTGGATAATTTATGATAAAAAAATAAATTTACATAATTGATAAAATAAATACATAACTATTAACTATAATCGATGACTGGCTATAAATAAGCAAATAAAAAATACATGTTAAATAACATTTATTGATATTCAATTTTAAATGTATATCTTATTTTTTATTTGTAGCCGTATATCATGTTAGGGAAAAGCTGTATACAGTTAATGCTTTCAGCTGTTTGATAGAAAGGAAAATTATAGAGTTATTGCCCTCCAGTTCTATTGAGAGAGGTTTATGCAGATGACAGATATTCATGCCCTTTAGAATAAGGAAATGCTTTTAAGTCTTGCCTCTTTTACTTTGCAGAAGGAAATACAAGGAACAAGGATTCTTTTTTTTTATTATTACACTTTCCTTTGATGGTTTTTTTCAACCTTTTATTTCTATTGTAAGCAGGAGAAGAGGAAAGTATTCCTTTCATCTCAGGTTAACTGGCCATTTTTAACATCTTAATTTTTTCCTCATTTTTTCCCCCCTTTTAAGCCTTATTATAAAACTTTCCTGCTTTTTAATAATAATTTTTAACTTTTTTATATTTGCATTTCCTATATTAAGTTATTTATAGTTATTATTATTTATATTTACAATTATTTATATTTATTGTTATTATTATTTATATTTATATTGTTATTATTTTCTTCTTTTTTTGCGATAACTGTAAAATTTAATTATTTTAATAGGTATTGAAAAATAATACAGAGTTTATTAAATATACCATGTTAATTAGTGCCAGTTAGTGGCATATTGCTTCCTAGCGTTTTATTTGTTATACTTTAATGAATTTATGCTTTTACAGTCCATTATTGTCAAATTTATTCAATTTTAGTCCAAATATTTTAAATCTTTCATTTTTTAAAAAAATTTTTTACATGAATTAATTTAACAAAATTTAAAGAGCACAGAAGGTTGAAATTAATCTGGGGCTATCCGCGGGCTACTTTCATCGAACCATCAAAATTTAATAAACTTGTGTACTTTTGTAAAAATATAGGTGTAAATAAATGTATATTTGTGTGCATGTGGAAGAAAAACAAATGGACCCAGATGGTTGAAACTTATATGGGTCCAAAAATAGGCTAATTATGACCTACCATCTAAATTTCAGTGGACGATTAAAATGTTGGCTCATAAAAATCGAACGCCAGACAGACCCATAGATTTTTGATCTTTTAGGGTAAATAATTGAAACAGTTACATTAAATACGGCTATATTTCGATCTATCGTGTTCTTCGATGTTTTAGGCATGAAGATGACCACAATACGTCGAAATGTAGCCGTATTTGAAATGTAACTGTTTCAATTATTTACCCCAAAAGACCAAACCACTCTCAAAAAATAAAAATAATTTTTTTAAAGAGATCATTACTAAGCTGCAGAATTGTGTAGATTTTCTATTAATTATTTACACGTGTTTTAAGTGTAGTTAATTAGGACTTAATCGCAGCTTACATTTGTAATCAGCTTAGTATTATGATTAAATTAACCCTGAAATTAAAATATTTATACTCTATTATATAATGAGAGATTGTTTTTCCCAGTTTCCTCTAAACTTGTACTCTTGGGGTAATCCCGCACTTTAGAACTATAAAGCCAAGTAATCATCATAAAATAATAATATAAAATTCTCTCTCTTTTTTTCCTCTGATATTTATGTCGAGTGCTAAATTATTATGTGACTGATAACATTGAATGCTACAGACAATGTATTTTATTAGCTTGATTATACAATTTTTTACGTATAGTATTAAAGAAAAAATACAATTAAAAATACCGAGATATTTTAAACCAATTTAATAAGAATGACCCTGTTTAACATTATTAATATAATACACTTGTTGTTAAGTATCTTTTATATAATCGAGTAGTGTCCCAACAACGACAACGACAACAAAGACTCACCTCTAAATGATTTATAACGTTAAAAATAGATGTGCCATATTCTGGGATCGAATCCGGGGCTACTGGGTGAAAGCCCGATACCGAACCATTTGCGCTATACCTATGTAACGAATATCGGAGCTCAAAACTTCCTATTTAAATGTTTTAATTTTAATTACCTATGACTGCATAAAACTTACTTTTTAAACAGTAAATATCTCTTTAAATATATGTTTCAATTATAACTAATTATCTCTCAGCTCTTCTTCTAAACCATATTTATTATTCTGCCCGTTACCGCGGGCCTAACAGCTAGTAGGTATATATTTTGTCAGTTAACGTAATATTTATCATTGGATGATTGCAGGTAGGAATTAGCAGGTTTACACATTCGTTTATTTCTATGAGACATTTCTTACTTTTTTGAGAATGATCTAGGGTTATTGTTTATTTATATATTGGTCTAGAGCGCTTTACTGGAAATATATGGCCCGTGGTTCAAATTCAAGCCCTGGAGTCTATTTCTCTCTGTCTGTATCCTAAATTTAATTAAATTCTATTTATATTTACATTTCCTTAAGGATGAGAAACGTCAATAAATTTCTATTAAGAGTGAATAAGGTGCAAAAATGGTAATTTTGTCTAATTCTTCTGCCCTAAATTTTGGCTAACTTGTGTGAAAATCGTACCCTAAATATTGGCACTAATGTATCGCTTCGGACTGAGTAATAGTATCTTTCTTCTGTAGCTTTCTTGTTATAGAGTTGTACTGGAAATATGGTAGTCCGTGGTTCAAATCCCGGCGCCGGAGTTTATTTTTCTCTGTCTCTGCTTGATAAATTTTTTTACTCTTGAGATTTCATCCCCCCCCCTCCAAGGCAGTTTTTAATGATATTGAAAAGTGTGCAAAAATTGTATTTCTAGAAGTTATACAATCATTTACCAGTATTTTCTTTGATTTTTTTTTTATACAAGTTCAAAAAAGTTGTTTTCTTGTAATTTTTCAAATTACTTATGCCAAATCCTTCCCACCTAATCACATTTATACATTGGCACACTATTTTATTTAAATTTTGTTATTTTTATTGTACGTATTATTTTTTTCTATTATATTTATTATACTCTCTGTTTTTCTTTAGTTTTACTTTTTGGCCTTACATTTTCAAATTCACTTACCGCTTGGCTATTTATAAGACGAAATGTAACCTAACAATTTCTCACAATACACATATACATAAAAAGACAAAGAAAAGAAAAGAAGAGGTTATTTGATTTTATAATATAATTTTCGTATAAAATAAAAGACGCGTTGAAGTTATCTGTGTTTAAATTCCCATTATTCTTTTCAATAACCTCTAGGAAGTAAATATAATAATAATATTAATATTTTTACTCGCTAATATATATGTTATTAGTATTGTCCGTGTAGCATCTTCACATGAATTAATTTTAACATTTAATTATGGGAAAATAAGCGATGAGGGTTTTACAATAACTGTCATTCTTGATTGAGCGTAAGGTTACTTTACTAACCTTGCCAGTTCTACTTGTTAGTATGTACTAATGTACTTGTGTATAATAATAGTGACGTGTCATCCTCTGATTGGCCGTGGCATACTAACAGAAGATAACGTACTTCATAACCTGCTCATTATCAGAGAACCTTATCTACAACGTTTAACCTACAATTGTTAATTGTTATATTCTACTTTATATTAATCATTAATCATTTATTAACTAATATCGCCTTATCCTTGAAAATCTAAAATCTAAAATATTTAAATATTGTATATTAAGTATTATCTATACATAGGTCTATTTATAAACATATTATGTTATATATATACATATATATATAGGCTCTTGGCGCTAGCCAGGGTATCACTAAGCCAAGGTGAATCGATGTCGTTGGTTCGATTCCATGCTGATACTCTGAATTGCATCTATGAATCGCAAACGGAGTACACGGATACCCCTTATGAGGCACTCTTCCCCCACTCTTTGATGTGCGTCCGATCTCCGTGTCATGATGATGTGATTTGTATCTATGGTTCGAGGACGGAGCAGGGTGAGGGACACCCCCTATGGGGCACTCTTCCTCTACGCATTTTATAGCTTAAAGACCCTATACACGGTCATAATGTTTACGCAAACATTTTGACCGTGTATGGGGCTGTTTGATGTTTAAGCAAATATGATGTTTGACGTGTATTGTTTAAATTAATTTGCCCGACATCAGATTTGCGCAAACATTTTGCGCAAAATGTTAGATCATGTATGGGAGCCACACCATACTCGCTTCGGTGGTACAATATACACATCACGGTAAAATGGGCCTAAAAGATGGCCTAATTGCTAGGTTCGAACAAGTGGTTCGTCCATTCGTTCTACCCGTTCTAGTAAGAAGTACTAGATTCCTACTACTACAATAACTTCGTTATCTCGACCTATAGTAACCGTTTAAATACGATCCAAATACATTTATTGTCTCAATATTATAACAATATATGACAAAGTCGGCACTTCTTTAGATGTGTACAGAATATTCTGTTACTCCCCTTATAAAAACAGAAGTGTGATATTCCTTTGTCCAGAAGTACATTGCATTGGGTTAAANAAAATAAATATGTATATATTCTTGAACTTCTTCTTTTGTTAAATCTAAAATAATTTTATGTTAAGAAATAAGTATAGGTAGAACTACACAAAACTATTACTTTGGATTCTTACCATAGAAATAATACGTATTTAGTATCAATATACTATTTTTAACATAACTATTAACAATAATCAATAAGTCGTATTACTTATTGTAATTTAAGTCGTAATTGATGCTTCGTTTATTTATTAAAAACACAATTTGTTTTCACATTAAGTGAAGAGGAAAAGAGTATAAATACTAAGAATAAAAAATAATATAAACTAAATAAAGACCTGAATGATGAATTCGTGGAGATTTCAAGAGCTTTGTATAGCGCCGTCCTTGCCTCAAGATCTTAGACTGTAATAACCAAGGTCTGCGGTTAGACAACCCTCATTAAATATAATAAAAATAAAAACTACTAAACGTACAAATGTAGAATTCTGAGAAAACGTTTTTTTGTTTATTAATTTAAAATAAAACTAAGTAGAGAATCCAATTGAATGTAATTTAGGATGAAAATGTTATCAACTTAATATATTTGGTTGGCCTGCCAGTGATTATATAGAGACGTGGATAAGTTGATAGTGTTATCAGGCTTAATGGACTCTATTTTTCAATGGCTTTAAAGTTAATCAACTTGGTTTCTATAATATAGTGACTAGCTATATTACTATATTACTAATAATATAGTAGGATAATATTGTAGGACCTTATGTCTTTAAGGACTTAGGACCTCATGACTATGACAATTCTACCAGGACAGAATACCTAGTAGGACCTATGAAAACAAGGACCTTATGACAGGCTACTACTAGAACCTATGACAACAAGGACCTTATGACAACTACCAACTGTGATTTAAAATGGCTTGCTAGTGATAATATAGAAGGTGCAAACCAGCATTCAAAAACACGTCATTCTCATGATAAATATGTGTATTCAAAGCCTGCGTTTTTTACACGCTTCAGAATTATCTATAGGCTATCATAGCATGACGCGATAAAAGTTGGTACCAAACCAAATTTCCCGCGTTTAAGCTAACCTGATTGAAGCCTTCACGCCCTTTTCCCTGTTGTTTATTTTTTTTAATTTCATTTTTCGAATCATCCATTTACATAGCAAATCATAAATACACTTTTGCTTTTCATTTTAAAACCACATTTTTTGTAGAAATGTAGTATTGCATTTTAATAATATTTTTGTTTTGATTATAACCTAAAAAGAATACTGAGTAAGTGCAAAAGGAAGGTAGGGTGGGGGAAAACACTCCATGGCTTCATTAACGAATGTTTATCTATATAGTCCGATCTCGCGTAAAAAACGCATGCTATTTACCTTTAATTTTTATAAGTTTCTGAACTTTTAATAAATATTTACAAAAAGTTTTACACAGTAATGAAATTTTTACTTTAGTCATATTTATTCTTTTTAGCATACAAATTTTAGCCATTAATACGATTTAAAAGCCTTACATTCGATAATCCGAACCGCTCCAAATCAGTTCGGATTAGCGAGGCTCTACTGTACTTGTTTTATAAATTTCAGTGACTGATTAGTTCTATGATCATATCAGCCCCGATGTTTACTATTTAAGATTGATAACATAGTGACTAGGAACAGATGACAAAACATTATCAAATAAAACTATAACATACAAAACTTTAACAAATAAACTATGTACTTGCATTTTTGAATATAAAGTAGCCTGGACAAGATTTGAAATCATATCATAAGCCTTAATGTAAACTAGTTTCTAGTTTTCATAGATATCATTATGAATATAAACAAATAATCAGTCCTATTGTTGGAATTTGTATTGTCTAGGACAAGTTGACTCTCATTTCGGCTACAATATGAATTATTTCTCTCTAATATAATAAAGTGCGACTAGGAGAAGTAAATAATCAGTCGTTATGTTGGTTGGTTGACAGTAATCAGTATTGTCATAAAAGCAAGATGTCGCTCATATAATACTTAAGTTTAATTACTTATCAAGCATATAACATCGTGATTAAGGGAAGTTAACAATCCAATTGATCGCAAATACTGATACTCGTAATATTCTATCAAGGACTAGTTGACGATACTTTTAATTGTTGATGAACCATACAATTTTAAATATGAACTAAAGGTAATATGCAGTTCTTAAAAAAAATTGTGTTCTTAAAAAAAACTTCGCAAATTAAGTATTTCATCACGTTTTTTCAAATAAACGTGTTTGAATACAAATTACTATTTTTATCACGTTTTACAATTTTATAAAGAAACGTGTTTGTATAAACATAAAGCTAACATAATGGTTGCGGATGTGCTATTTTTTTATCATCTTTAAATGCCCGGATGTTATTTACTCACGAAACCAATGGTTAATTGTGATAAATGAGCATTGTGGTGAACCAATTGAATGCTTAAGGAACAAGGAAACAGGAAATATAATAGCCTAGAACTTTAAAAAAAGGATTTTATACTTAATTTTTATTTTTAAAAGCATCAATTTCTTTTGTTTTTATAATAATAAAAAATTATTTTTTACTAAAATTTAAATTATATTAATTTATAGTTATAATAGTTTTTTCTAAATTAATTTATATTGTTATTCTTTAGTCGCTTCGTAGAATATAATTAATAGCTTCATGAAATCACAACAGCTGACTTTAATTACTTTTTTAATACTTTTATCCATTTATTGTTACTATGGTATTACTGCTTATTGCGTTTAGCGATCACCTGCATTTTATGACCTTTGTTAATTGACTCTTTCAGTGTTTATTTTACACTAGTACTACTTAAATATTTATTAGAAAAGCAGAACTATTCCCTAAACGTGTTGTTGGTATATTTATAACAATAATTTATTTTTTAAAATATTTATAATTAAAATAAAGCATAAACATTAATGGTCGATATTTAAATAATTGAATAAAATGACGGTATTTATAGTGACTATATGACATCATTATTCATGTTTTATTATGGATAAACTATATGACTTAGTTGACTTGATTAAGTTTAGTTAAGTTAGTTGATTCTACTGATTTTATTGTTTGATACTTACTCATAAGTTAGTTGTTTCTACTGATTTTTTTGTTTGATACTTACTCATAAGNTATTCTGGTATTATATTCTTTAACAACATAAAAGTTAAACTTATTCGCCTTTATACGTATATACCATTATAAATCATTAGTAAAGACATGAAGTATGTTCATTTGTTACTGTCAATAAATGGTTTTAAGAAGAAGAATCCTTTATTTTACAAAAAAGATAAGGTCGAAGTTTCCACATTGTGAACTCTACAAACATGGTTATCAGTATCTTGTTTGTTCTGTTAGAGGTTTGTTTAGGTCTTGTTTTACTCATTCGGCCGATTCTCTCTCTTAAAAACTATCTCAGAATTTCTGATTAAAAAGAAACAATATCATTCAACAACAGCTAACTAACAAAAAGTTCTTATTTACTCAATTGCTGTTATCACTGCCTTATAAATTAAAGAAAAAGAAAAAAATATATAAACCTTAAGATAATATCCCAAGTCATTTTCGTTTTAATTTGTACAAATATAAACCTTAAGATAATATCCCAAGTCATTTTCGTTTTAATTTGTACTAATATAAACCTTAAGATAATATCCCAAGTCATTTTCGTTTTAATTTGTACAAATATAAACCTTAAGATAATATCCCAAGTCATTTTCGTTTTATGTTTTTATTTTATTTTATGTTTCATAATAATTAAGTCTCTTTAAAACGCTTTCTATAATCACCACTAAAATTAAAGCAGGCATCTTGCAGCTCTGCAGTATAGTTCGATAATCTACTTTACTGAAAGTTTAACGTTGTAGGTATTCAGTAAATTGAAATGATAGTAAAATAATGCTATTTATAAAAATATTTATTTATAGAATTNTTGCTGGTCATCATGCAATGTTACTGCTATTTTGATCATGAGTTCTGCCATTTTGAATCAATCAACAAACTGATCTGATTTCTTTTGATTTTGATCAACCATATAGCTATTTTATTTCATTAAATGACGGAAATGAATGGATCATCACAAAGTGGATGAGATGAGACAGACCTTGAATTCACGTCATATTGAGTTCCCACGTCACATCTTCATATACACTCTAGCATTGTTTTGTGATCATGGGAATCCGTTTGATTTCTTTCACATAGTGAAAACCACCTTGGAAGTTTACAAGATCGAACCTTTTGTATTAGACAAGGATCGATCATCGATCAGGGATCAGGTTAACCTAATGATGACAATTACTTCCTGTCTGTCTGCTCTACATTCACGGAAATCATAGATCTCTTACCTCATTTAATACACATGAGGTAGTTTCGGTGTCTATTAACCTTGTACCAACAAAAACCTTAAGTTCTCATCACAAGTCATTTTCGTTTTAATTTGTACTAATATAAACCTTAAGATAATATCCCAAGTCATTTTCGTTTTAATTTGTACTAATATAAACCTTAAGATAATATCCCCAAGTCATTTTCGTTTTTTTATAGTTATAATAGTTTTTTCTAAATTAATTTATATTGTTATTCTTTAGTCGCTTCGTAGAATATAATTAATAGCTTCATGAAATCACAACAGCTGACTTTAATTACTTTTTTAATACTTTTATCCATTTATTGTTACTATGGTATTACTGCTTATTGCGTTTAGCGATCACCTGCATTTTATGACCTTTGTTAATTGACTCTTTCAGTGTTTATTTTACACTAGTACTACTTAAATATTTATTAGAAAAGCAGAATTATTCCCTAAACGTGTTGTTGGTATATTTATAACAATAATTTATTTTTTTAAATATTTATAATTAAAATAAAGCATAAACATTAATGGTCGATATTTAAATAATTGAATAAAATGACGGTATTTATAGTGACTATATGACATCATTATTCATGTTTTATTATGGATAAACTATATGACTTAGTTGACTTGATTAAGTTTAGTTAAGTTAGTTGATTCTACTGATTTTATTGTTTGATACTTACTCATAAGTTAGTTGTTTCTACTGATTTTTTTGTTTGATACTTACTCATAAGTCAGTTGTTTCTACTGATTATTAGGTACTTACTCATACATTAAATTTAATAAATGAGTTGATCAATTTTTTTTTTTTTTTAAACAAAAATCACCATTTCTCTCTGTTACATGCAGACATGCAGTTGATGATAATGTTGCTGGTCATCATGCAATGTTACTGCTATTTTGATCATGAGTTCTGCCATTTTGAATCAATCAACAAACTGATCTGATTTCTTTTGATTTTGATCAACCATATAGCTATTTTATTTCATTAAATGACGGAAATGAATGGATCATCACAAAGTGGATGAGATGAGACAGACCTTGAATTCACGTCATATTGAGTTCCCACGTCACATCTTCATATACACTCTAGCATTGTTTTGTGAACATGGGAATCCGTTTGATTTCTTTCACATAGTGAAAACCACCTTGGAAGTTTACAAGATCGAACCTTTTGTATTAGACAAGGATCGATCATCGATCAGGGATCAGGTTAACCTAATGATGACAATTACTTCCTGTCTGTCTGCTCTACATTCACGGAAATCATAGATCTCTTACCTCATTTAATACACATGAGGTAGTTTCGGTGTCTATTAACCTTGTACCAACAAAAACCT
>KZ651201.1:687965-703028 GCA_001010745.2 Gerris buenoi
TTAGAGGTGATTAGTGGTGGTTAGATATATTAGATTTATATATATATTGATAGATTTATATGTTATTTGCTTAACTGCTTAAAATTATTCAGGAGTAAAAAAACCTTTTTATTTTTTATGTTGTATTTAGGTATTACTATGTTTATAAATAATAAATATTGACTCATGCTAAAATAATTTTAATTCTTTTAAAAGAATTTTTGGCATTATAAACAAGGATTAATAGGACATACAAAACTATTATAAAAAAATAAATCTAGACCTTTTAAAATTAAAAAAAGAATAAAAAATAAATAACAAAATGATTAATTAAACTGTAGAGTAAGAATACCGATGTATTTATAATTAAAACCAAGTTCACTAGGGTGATTAAGGAGGTAAGATTATTACTGTGAACGTAAAAGAAGAAAGAAAAGTATGTTAAAAATAAAGAAAAAAAAGGTATTACTAAGAAGATATTTAAAATAGAATGTGATGAGTCAAAGTATGTTTAAGAACGTTTCGACGTTAGAGTTAATCTTGAAGTCGGGGGATGATATCGTATCTTGGTTCTATATGACCTATATTGGTCAAAGCTAAGCTAAAATTAGATCTGGTTTTTCGTCAGGGTGGGAGGGATGTATCCCTCCTCCGATTTAGAGGGAGGTAATATTGGATTTGGTTCAAGAATGCAGATTCTCTGCTCCCTATATCTTACAGAGCTTATATACGTGTCTAAAATTATCTTCCTTTTTTTCGAGTGTTGAAGTTGAAGACGTTTCTACAAGAATGATAAAGATAGATATTAAAAAAAATAAAAACCATGAAAACTCTTTGTTTTTTTATTTTTATTTTTATTTCTTTCTCAATGTGGTATATTATACCACAGTGGTTGATTTTAGTTTTATTGTTTTTCAAACGTGTTTCTCTACTTCTTATATACCTACATAATTCTAAAACGAATATTTCGTGTATAATTATAGTTTTCTTAAAGAAAGAGGTTCTTAAATACCTTTTTGAACTTTTTTTTTTTAAACTGGACTAAAATAAAATGGTGATAGTCTTATGATTATTATTATATTATATACTCGACAAAGTTTAGACAAACATGAAAAACAGAAGAAGAGGGACCAACAAAAATAATAAATTTGCTAATTCATATTGTATTCGTGGGAGAGAAATTTCCTAAAAGGTGGTTAGAGGTGGTTAGTTGTGTTTAGAGGTGATTAGTGGTGGTTAGAGGTGGTTAGTGGTGGATAGAGGTGGTTAGTGGTGGATAGAGGTGGTTAGTGGTGGATAGAGGTGGTTAGTGGTGGATAGAGGTGGTAAGTGGTGGATAGAGATGGCTAGTGGTAGATAAAGGTGGTTAGTTGTGTTTAGAGGTGATTAGTGGTGGTTAGAGGGGATTAGTGGTGGTTAGAGGTGTTTAGTGGTGGATAGAGGTGGTTAGTGGTGGATAGAGGTGGTTAGTGGTGGATAGAGATGGCTAGTGGTAGATAGAGGTGGTAAGAGGTGACCCTCAACCTCTGCCTGGCGTGTAAAATATGAATTAACCAATAAATTTACTGATTTCGAAGTATAATATACAAGCTTTTTTCATATTTGCCGTTAATCCCGCTGCAACGGCCTTAACTTTTATATTTAGGGGAAAAAAACATTGGAATTAAGTAAATTAATTCAGATAAGTTATTATATCTATTTGAAGACCAACAAATCAAAAGAAACTATTATTTTTTGTGAATAAATTTGGATGCCTTAGCTTAGCAATAGCAAATTATTTCGATGTCATTGCCGTCGTAGGTATATTACTCGATTGTATAAATGATTTGCTAATTACTGTGTAATATTTCAAATAATTTACAATTTTCGTAAATATTACATTAATAAATTATGGAGAATTATTTAAATCGTAAAGGTAGGTAATTGAAGGTGCGAAATAGTTTGATTTTTTTTTATTCAAAATTTTGATTACTTAATTTTATTCGCATACGCCCATAATTTTGATATGTATGTTTGAAAGACCTCATAAATAAAAAAATGGACATATTTTTTTTTTTTTGAGAAAATAATAATAATAAAATATTATAACATAACTTTTGTTATTATAATAAACATAAAACTTAATAAATACATTTTCTGTCGTTTATCGCATTTCTTCTTTTTATTTGATGTTCATTTTTACTTTTGAAACTGAAAGTTTAATAACTTAAAAGTGAAGCAGAACAACAATGTGTATCTTTAATAATTGCTTTTTTAATCCTTGGGACTGTGATCTTGACAGCTCAACAATTAAAACTGCCTGTTAATCTGAAAATAAAGCTTTTGTATTGTGATTTTTGTTTCAATTATTAAACTCCCTGTTCTATATTTAATAAAATAAAATAATTGCTTTAGAAAATAACCAAATTTAGATCATTGACACGAGGTATCAAGTTTTCTTAAGGCCCCATACACGGTCAAAATATTTGCGCAACATTTTGACCGTGTATGGGGCTGTTTGATGTTTGCGCAAACATGATGTTTTAAGGCCCCCATACACGATCAAACATTTTGTGCAAAAGTTTGCGCAAACCTGATGTCGGGGGAATTTAGTTAAAAAATCATGTTTGCGCAAACATCAAGCAGCCCCATACATGGTCAAAATGTTTGCACAAACATGATGTTTGCGCAAAATGTTTGACCGTGTATGGGCTAAATTTAACTGACGTGTATGGGGCCTTTTAGATTGTTTTTATTTCTATTTTCAATCCATCTTTCATTATCAAATCTTTCTACATCTTCTCAAATCAATATTTTTTGTTGACTTATTCAAACTCGTTTTCACTCAATTGACAACAGATTAGCTATCAAGAGTTCATTAGTACAATGTAAAAATATCGATTAATTAAAGTACAAGAAAAGATAACGAGTTAATTCCTTTTAATTGCCTTGTTTCTTTTATCAGAAAATAATGTAATTATTTTATTGTACGCGCTTCATTTTTAAAACCAATTATTTAATTTTTTTTTTCAAATAAAAAAGACAGTTTATATATTTTAATTGAAGTGGTAGTTACAAGGTCGTGTAACTACGCATTTTTATCCCTTGTAATTATTTTTTAATTTATCAATGTCGTATTTAGGAACCTAATAATAAATTTAAATATATGGATTTGCGTACAGTAATGCTTTCCTAAAATTCAAACCATAGATATCTGTTATATGATTTTTGTTTACCGTATATGCAGTAAATGCTGATAAAATTTCAAAATTACGCATTAAATTTTTTTTTTTTTATAAGATTTGAATACTCTTTAGTCCTAACATATCTTGTATTATTTACAATATTGTAGATTTTAAGTGATTTTTTTACAATGATTGTGTAATTAACGAGCTTTGTTTTATTTTCTGTTACAGACTTAAGGCCGTATCTTAAGGCTTATACTAAGATTTGGGCTGTAAGTGCAAACCGTCAAGTACAAAGGGAATAGAAATAAATCTCCAGTCACGTCTCGTCACGGCACCTCCACGTTCTATGATATCTCACTGACGTTACCCTGAACCAAAATACAAACTAAACCCATACATAATGCACATCGAAGTACAAGTGGCTCTCAACTTCGTCATATCTTATCTCTACAACAAACTTCCTAGAAGAAGGGTAAACATCTTCGGCGAAGAGTTGGAAAGGGCTTTGACCGAGAAGTTCAAGGGTCATTGGTATCCAGAGAAGCCTTTTAAGGGATCTGCTTTCAGATGTCTGAAGACCGGAGACCCTGCAGACGCGGTGTTCGAGAAGGCGGCGAGAGAAAGCGGTGTTCCTATAACCGATATCCTCGTACACCTTCCTAGTGAGCTTGCCGTTTGGGTAGATCCAGGTGAGGTCAGCTACAGGATCGGTGAGAAGGGCACCGTCAAAATTCTGTACAGCGAATGCGCGGAGTTGCAGAATTCGGAAGATCAAGCCGATCGTGAAGTCATCAAGACTTTCAATCCAGAAGCCCAATGCTTCAGGCCGATCGAAAGTAAACCCACCAGCCCAGTACCTGAAGCCGGATCTCCCGGCAACGGACCCTTCAACAAGGCATCCTCCAGTCCTCCCCCACCCTTCCTTCCGAGATCTCATCATCAACTCACCTTCACCACGGCCACCTTCGCACAAACCAAATTCGGCAGTACCAAACTCAAGACCAACAGCAAGAGAGCAAACAGGTACCTAACTTTCTTATTAATTTATTTTTTTACGCCCCTATCAACAGCATAGGTTATTACAGACGAATTCGGTCACTTTACTCATCTCCACGATGATCTTCAACGTGGAGCTTATATTCTAATTGTCCAGGAGATAGCCTCCAAAAAAAATTCTGACTGACATTAATTTAGAATTTTGGTTAGAAGTAAATTGTTTGGTGCCTTTTAAGAATATGTAGTCGGCTAAGTTCGTCTGCGGACATAGCTTGGAAATAGGCATTTGAAAAAAAAACAACAAAAAAACAAATTGGTGGCGAGCTGCCATGTCCCGCCCTTTTTGGAGGGACAATGTGATTTTCATGATCCTGAGTACGAAATTACTCAGTAGACCGAAAATCAAGTTGATGGTAGTTTTTCACTTACTACTTTCTTTTTACTTCCCCTTTGAGTTGAAGTAATATTTGACTGACTGATTGATTAAGTGACAAACTACCATCAATTTGACTATCGATACTAACGAAGATCGCAATCAGGATCTTAAAAATCACATTGTCCACCAAAAACTGCGTGACATGGCCGCTCTCCACCGGTTGTTTTTTTGTTTTTTTGTTTTCTCAAATGCCTATTGCCAAGCTATGTCCCGCAGACGAACTTAGCCGACTACATATTCTTTAAAGGCACCAAAAGATTTACTAATACACAAAATTCTAGTTTGATATTAGACAGATACTTTTTTGCACGCTATCTCCTGGAGAATAATTTATTTATTTTTTCCATAAATTTAAATATAGTCAAAATATTATACCTAAATTCAGATACAAATATTACCACTTACACTTAAAATGGCCTTAAGATTACATAATTTGAACTTCAAGTTATACTGATGAGGTATGAAATCAAACATTAAATTTTCTTTATTTTAGTGACTACGTACGCGTTTAAGCTCACAATGCAATTCATACATTCCATCCTTTATTTAGGCCGAGGAATGTACCTGTTGAATGTCGCTGGATACCACTAAGAAGTTAAGGTATTAAATGGCCATACCACTAAGTAGTTAAGGTATTAAATGGCAAACTTAAATCACCTTTTTTTCTTTCTCCAGTAAATAAACTTTTTTTCTTTTTTCTTTCTCCAGTAAATAAACCTTTAGTGTTGGGATTGTATCAATAAAATTCAAGTAAAAATACCAACACAATACCATTTATAATGCTTAGAGAATTCCATTACAAAGAAGTGTTCGATTTTTATTATATTGCTAAACTGTGAGGTTTGATGATACATTCCATGGGCCATTACTTGATATAGAAGATATAAATTTGACCTAGTATGTATGCCGTCTCATATTTACCAAATAGCAGTTAGCTGTGAATGATTACTACGTGTGGAAATATTAAAGAACAGTGAAATAGTAAACATTTATGTTTTAACCATGAATAGTTCCTAATCTGACAAATATTATCTGGGTAAAAAACGAATTAATTTTAATAATAGGATAATTCTAAATGAATTATGTATGAAATCAATTGACTACCTTAAATTATTTTTCTTCTGTTCGTCAAATTTTCTAATAAAACACGAATGAAAATTAATTAAAGAGTACCTATAAAGATGATTATATTATGTTAATTAATTATTATTATCGAAGAAACTCTTAAGAGATCAATAATTTTTTATGTTGTTCCAATCTGATTAGTGCATGGAGGATTCTTAAAAATTTAACTTTTCAATATTTATAATAAATCTAGGATAATTATACATTATTGATAATTACATATTTTTCCTAGCTTGTTGCGTGTTTAAGTACTATTTGTTATTATGAACAAATTTATTTTGATTGGTTACAAAAAACGTTTGAGATTAATAAAATATTTAAAGAATTTAGTCTAAAGGAAATAACAATAGAACTCTATTTGAATCATTTATGTCGTACGTTTGTTTACTATTTATTATTCGATTGGTCGTAGATGTTTAACATATAAAGATCTAAGATAAATAATCGTATTATTTTGTCCCAATTTCACCTTGTTTTAACGAACTGATGTAAAAAATGACATTTTACCTTGAACTATCGATTTATAATCAATAATAACTTAATGTCCTTCCGAAAAAGAGTTGTTTTTTCAAAGTTGACTATCTATTTGCTGTGATATTTATTGATGAACTGAAACCTGTATTATTATTGTAGATACTATACATCAATATTAGGAGTGTTTTGCACGAGCCTTGGTATAAATAAACCTGGCTATTTCGTTTATTATCGAACTGTTGTAGGATTTTTATATGAATGAAATAGAGTATTTCTTTATTAAAATCTAATCGTTTATATTTTTTTACTAACTTCATAATAATGGTAGTGATAACGGTAGTTGTAATTGCGCCTTAATGTCGCTTCTAGGATCGTGGTAAATCCCGGGGCCACTGTTGTAGAAAGAGAAAAATCCTAATACCCCACAAAAATGTGGCTATACTAGTCTGCCCAAAATGGACCAGCAATGCACAGTTTTTGTGCGGCTTTAGCATTGATTCCTTTACATAGCTGTGACCGCAGGTTTCTTTAGCTGTGACTCTAGGTTTCTATAGTTGTTGCCCCAGGTGTTATAGTTGTGACCCCATTATCTATAAGTATATCTATAAGTTCCAGGAACAGCGGTGAAACTTGCGAAAACTGCGTCAAAACTAGACCGCACAAAATGGACCCGCCATGCACATTTTTTGTGCGGGTTTAGCATTGATTCCTTTACATAGCTGTGACCCTAAGATTTTATAGTTGTAGCCCCAGTATAATATATAAGTAGATCTTTAAGTTCCAGTTGAGTGAAAACGGAGTACCAAATATCTAAGTTTCTAGCAACTATTTCTTAAGCTTTAGTCTATATAACCAAATAATACTATTAAGAAGGTTAAAAGTTTTAATTATAAATATATAGCCCGAATTATTCATGACACACTTACAAAAAGATTTCTTTTTACAATATAGAATAATAAAATAAAGCTATAGTAACTAAAATATGATAATTCCTCCGTAAAAGAAATAGAAAACTTAGGGTTTAAGTACATTTTTCTTATCGAAATTATGATTCTTTTTTTTTTCTCTGCATCGCTGAAAATAAAAAACGTTATTNCCTAGGTTTCTATAGCTATGACCCTAGGTTTCTATGGCTGTGACCCTAGGTTTCTACAGTTGTAGCCCCAGGTTTTATAGTTGTGACACCAGTATCTATAAGTATATCTATAAGTTCCAGGAACAGCGGTGAAACTTGCGAAAACTGCGTCAAAACTAGACCGCACAAAATGGACCCGCCATGCACATTTTTTGTGCGGGTTTAGCATTGATTCCTTTACATAGCTGTGACCCTAAGATTTTATAGTTGTAGCCCCAGTATAATATATAAGTAGATCTTTAAGTTCCAGTTGAGTGAAAACGGAGTACCAAATATCTAAGTTTCTAGCAACTATTTCTTAAGCTTTAGTCTATATAACCAAATAATACTATTAAGAAGGTTAAAAGTTTTAATTATAAATATATAGCCCGAATTATTCATGACACACTTACAAAAAGATTTCTTTTTACAATATAGAATAATAAAATAAAGCTATAGTAACTAAAATATGATAATTCCTCCGTAAAAGAAATAGAAAACTTAGGGTTTAAGTACATTTTTCTTATCGAAATTATGATTCTTTTTTTTTTTCTCTGCATCGCTGAAAATAAAAAACGTTATTATAATTTTTTTATGTATACCAAATAAAAATTTCAAGGACACACATGAAAAATACATAATAAAAAATTAGTTAAACAATAAAATTACGTCTTGGGTAAATACTCACAATACGAGCCTTGTTGCACGTCATTGTAACTGGTTATTGTCGTATGTTAATATTTGTTGACTGGTTATTGTCGAAGTGCAAATATATATTAAAATAAAAAAAATAGGCGTTGATAAAGCGCACTTGTTTATTTAAACATTATTAGAGATAAGTGACGTTCACGCTTTATTTCCCATGTTGTAAAAAATAGGATTAATACTTGTTTTAACAGAGGAATCTCGCTAAATAAAATTATTGTTTACAAGCGGCACATTTCCCGGTAAAACATAACATATGTTTTTACGAACATTATATATTTTTATACGACCATTTAGATGACAGTTACATGTCGCTATTTTGGTTACGAATGAACAGGGTGTTTATTGCAGGTAGCGTGTGTACATAATTGGTAGGCATTATATCGTGAAAACAGATTCAGTTTCCTTACTAGATCAAGTTGATAATATAACAATAACTAGTAATAGTAGACAGATTTTGTTGACTTACTACATCGTGTTGATACTATAACTAGTAATAGTTGACTTACTAGATCTTGTTGATAATATAACTAGTAATAGTTTGGCAGATTTTGTTGACTTACTAGATCGTGTTGATACTATAACTAGTAATAGTTGACTTACTAGATCGTGTTGATAATGCATATAACTAGTAATAGTTGACTTACTAGATCGTGTTGATAATACATATAACTAGTAATAGTTGACTTACTAGATCGTGTTGATAATACATATAACTAGTAATAGTTGACTTACTAGATCGTGTTGATAATACATATAACTAGTAATAGTTGACTTACTAGATCGTGTTGATAATACATATAACTAGTTATAGTAGAAAGATTTTGTATACTTACTAGATCATATTTATAATATTACTAGTAATAGTAGACAAATTTTGTTGACTTAATACATTGTTATTGACTGATCATTAATAAGATCGTGTTACTAAATCATGTAGAAAGATTTTTGTAGACCTGTAAAAAATTGTTATGATAATATAACTGGGTATATTAATAATACTTTAAACTGCACTACTAATTTCAGGCTAGAAGTTCGTGGTGAATAGTCTTATTTCAAAGAGCTACAATAATTACTGAGTAGTAATCTAACTATATTCAGATAGTTCATTATATATACTCGTTCAACTTACCTAAAGTTAGCTGGTACATCAGATTATGTAGATAAAAAAAAATTAAATGCAAATAAGGCTAAAAACTTGGCTGAAATTATATGCAGGCAAATATTGGCCGTTTGCAAGCATTTTCTTCGTTTAGTAGTTTAGTTAAAGGAACTGTGTAGTTACATGGTCTATTGTATTTATATATTGAATGCATATAAATGTTAAAATAAATCAAATAGACAAATCTAATCCAGAATATCTAATCTAAGCAAAATTCATTTTACGTTTGTAAATTGTAATTTTTTAAACTTGCGTGTAATTTAACTAAAATTTATTGTGGAAATACGAAATAAAAATATGTAAAGGTGATGAAATGTGCAGTTATTTTTACATTTTCATAGTTAACTTTTGACTAATCTTATATCTTAAAAAATTATTTTGCAGGTAGTTCAGTAAAAATATCTTAAATATTATATAGTTTATACATTCGGGTAAGCCTGCAAAGCTTAACTGTTTTGCTGGCATAAGTTTCAGTTCAAAAAATGCATAGCATGTGATAGAACTGTAAGAAGTATGATGTATTATTTCTTATACCATGTTTTAAGCCGTGTCCAGACTGCCGAAACGAACAAAGGAAACGAGCTGAGCATTGGTGTCTGCGCATGCCCAGTCTAAATTGCGCCTGCGCATGTCACTCTGGGCATGCGCAGAGACCAATGTTCGGGTCGTTTCCTCTGTTCGGTTCAGCAGTCTGGACGAGGCTTTAGCGGATTGATACGTTTTAAAAACTCTACCCACATCAGTAATGGAATATTCCATAAGTAATATAATTAGGACACGAAGCTGGGTTGAACTTGATTCAAATCGAAATGGTGGTTTCATTATATCATGGTGATTATTGAACAACA
This sequence comes from Gerris buenoi, assembly GCA_001010745.2. Lineage (NCBI taxonomy): Eukaryota > Metazoa > Arthropoda > Insecta > Hemiptera > Gerridae > Gerris > Gerris buenoi. Next base: position 697,972 of record KZ651201.1, read on the forward strand.
TTTATTTTTTAAAACGTTTTTCCGTGAAACGTTGCTACTACACTTCTGGAAAAGGGAAATAAAGTTATACTTAAATATCTATAATAGAATTTGCTTTTTGAACACGTGGCATTCTAAATAATAAAAAAATTAGTTGTTCTTTGAGAGATTTTTAAACGTTTTGGAAATGTTCGTTTTAAGAATTGTATCATCTGGCCTGACGATAAGAATATACATTTCCATTTTATTTCCTCTTTTCCATTTTATTAAGGTTATTAAATCATAAAATATGTATACATATATTTATATTTATAATGCCTACTCAAAAATTAAAAGTCAAATAAACTTCAGTCATAACTCTGTTTTGTTTTTTACGTTCAATAATAATGACTTTACTATACTATGAATGAAAGATACTTTTTTATAAGCGTTTTAACAAGAATAAACAGATTATTAATAACTTATTTTTATTTGGTGATAATTATATAAATTTGGTGAATTGATTTCTTTAGTATCGTAAAAGTTTTTATTTATTTAAAATATACTTTCAACAGAGGATTGGTGTATAAATTAAGTTAGTTTAGTAACACAAATTTTAAATAGTGGGTCAATTGGTGAGGCACATAGATTCTAGCGTCCTATTGCGTAAATTTTAACGATTTCATGCACAGACGGTTGAAATATATCTGGGATTATCTGTGGTCAACAATAGATAAAACACTTAAATTACATAGAAAGTAGATGAGTACTTTTATAGATATAGTTCTAAATAAATGTAGATATGTTTGTGCGCAAAAGGAAGAGGAACAAATCAGCGCAGAAGTATTTGTGATTATTTGTAAGAGAAACCCTTATGGACGCATGAGCTTGAAACTTTTATGGGACTAACAATGGGCCAAATTCTGATTTACCATCCAAATTTCATTAAAATCGGACAAAATAGTTTTTAAGATAATGTTGGTTTGCAAAATTTGAGCGACAAACCGACAGACAGACATGGAACCAATGTTCCTTGATGTCTGAAACGGATTTCCATCTTAGAATTTTTTAAATCGGGAATATAAAAATTTCGTTCTTCAGAACGATCATCATAGCTTCTGTTACCTTTGGTAAGCTCGGAAGCAAAAATTATTTGGTAATTAATCTTCATTACTGATTTAAAGTATTATTAAACAAGAAGTCAAATTTATATCAACTTACGTTTTCTCAGCACCGAATCCACACTTAATGTAGACGGTGGAATAACAACACAACTTTAGCAACATTTATCAATAGCAACACCATTTGCTAAGTGGTTTCCTAACTTTTCCTTTGTCCAACTTTGAGTTTTGAGACTCAAATCCTCAGCTTATTTCTTGTGTTTAATGTTGGTCTATCCAGAAGCATTTAGAAGTAAACTCAAATGCTCTTAACTTCTTGATTTTCCAAATATATATATATATANTGTTTACATTACATGTCATAATCAAAAGTGACAGCTTTCATTACACAACAATTAAAAAATATAATAATCAAAATAATTGTTTGATAAAATTGTCGGCTACTATCTTGATAAGTTATTTTATCTATATTTGAAGACTAACAACCCAAAATAAACCTTTATATATATATATATATATTGCGTTCATCATTTATTACCAATACAGAAAATTGTTATTGATTATAATTTATTTTTAGTTTTTTCCCCGAAAGATAGCGCGATTTATATTCTGACTTGTGTTAAGGTAAGAAAAATAAAAATTCTTCTTCAAGGTCAGAACCCAACTAGATAAATAACGAAAGCCATAATCCGAAGACAAATAGCCTTCGAAATGTCCGACCATTAATCGATAAAACAAACTAGCTGCTCGACTCACTACAATATCATCGCAACCACTGCGTAGTAACATTAAACCACCCAAAATAAACCTTTAAACTGGAAGTCATAAAATAATTTGAACATATCACTCTGTTCTTCCCTTTTCACTTTTACGGTTTATCATTTTAATTAACATATATAAAATTAATTAAAATTTGAAAATTAATATAGATGAGACCAATGATTCCAACAATCAAAAAATATAAAGTTAAACTGTTTACTTGACAATAATTGAGCTGAGCGAAGCGAAGCTCTTATACTACACTTTGCATTTTTTCTGATGCATACTCCTTCTGAACGGAGAACCGATCCGCACAAAATTCGGCACGGTCATATGGACCAACGACAGGAAGGTATAAATCTGAAATGGTCCAAATTGGTACGCAGGGGTACGGGGTACGGAGTACAAAAGTTTTCTCCTGAACGGCAGAGCCGATCCGCACAAAATTCGGCACGGTCATAGGGACCAACGACAGGAAGGTATAAATCTGAAATGGTCCAAATTGGTTCACGGAGGTATGGGGTACAAAAGTTAAAATAGTATATGCCCTTCAAGATTCATGTCGTTGGTTGACTTTTGTCAAATTTTCATTTATGAGGGGTCATTCTATTGGGAAAATAGAAAAAAATGGAAATAATAAATAAACATGATTAAAATACACGCTCAGCTCAATATTGCAAGCATTGCACACCTAGTTATTTAGTACAATGGTATAACTTGCAAACTAACATTTTTTGAGTTTCCTTTACAATGTTGTTACAGTGAGCATTAATTCCTCTATTTCGCTTCGGAGTTTACTGAAGGAAACGGAAGCTATGTGCTCAGAAGAACGAAAATATTTTTTATGTCTCCGATTTAAAAAATTCCAAGACAGAATTTTTTTTCAGGCATGTGAGAACATTTTTGGTTCCGTGTTTGTCTGTCGCTCAATTTTTAAGAACCAACATTAATCTTTAAAACTTCACGTCCGATTTTAATGAAATTTGTATGGTAGGTCATAATTAGCCCATTGTTGGTCCCAGAGTTTTAACATTCTGTGCCCATTTGTTGTCTGCAACATGCACACAAATATACATTTATTTACACCTATATCTTCAAAAGAACTCATTTGATTTTTATGAAATTGTCGGAAGTAGACCGCAGATAGCACCAGATCAATTTTAACCGTCTACGCTCTTTACCTTTTGCATAATTGATACATTAATTCATGTAAAAAAATTAAAACAATTTTGACATTAAAGAAAAGGGAATCAATCAAATAAATTCTACAATAATGTTTGTAAAAGCCTAATATCAATAATGTACGTGATAGGATGCGAGGAGCTGTAGGCCACACCAATTGCCAGTATATTTTGTTGTATATTCACACACACACACTGATTCTGAATTAGCTTAACCATAAAAAAAGACATGGTTCTTCACTGGAATCTTCCTATTGTCGTGACCGTGCCCATGGTTTCTCTCAACTAATACATTGACTTTATTATTATACTCTTAATTATTGCGTACTTAATTATTACATACTTTTTGTGTTAACTCTAGTTACTTTATGTAGACTTAACTTCCCGTTGTTTCTACGTAAGTACTTTAAACATTATTTACAACCCTTGCTTTTTTTCTGTTGCAGGATGTCTCCAACAGAGTTCTCCAACTACATCAAGCAGAGAGCGGCGATACAACAGCAGCAGGCCTTGCACTCTCCTGGTAGAAGCGTCTCTCCTGACTACAACGGTATGTACAACTCCGGGGGATTCTACCGCAACAACTTGGAGCCCTTCCAGCACGATCAGTTCCAGAACAAGCTGCCCTACGTCGAGTGGGGCTACCCCGGTCAGCAAGTCAGCCCTCAACAGACACCCGACAAACAGCTCCTCGAATCCCTCTCCAACTTCTCCTTGGGTCAGCCGTCCTCGCAGTTCCAACACCTCCTGGTCGCCAACTAACCGTCGTAGTCGTCCCGAATCGCCCGGCCTAAAATCGGTAAAAGAAACCATCACCTCGAAGTCTTTCACTACGTACAGACCTTTCGAGTTTTACACAAAACAATATTACGTTACACGAGAGTACCTGCTTTGCTTCGGGCACTATGCGACTTCGTACGGACTCCTACGCGGAGAATCGCTCGTTCTTTATACTTATCGATTTCTCGTTCGTTTCAATAAATTTTTGTATTAGACGGTAAATTCGTATGTTTTTTATGATTTTCATTGTCGATTGATTCCTATTGATCTCTAAGTGCGCCTTTGCTCGGTTGCTTTGTTGTCTGATTGTGTATCGTTTGTCTGGGCCTTTCCGAGGTCAAGCTTGGCGCTCTACCACCTTATTATTATTGTTGTTATTATTATTTTATTTATTCTAACGATTACAATACTGATCTAGGTTTAAATAACTTTTAAATCTACGAAGATTTCTTGTGATAATAATATCCGATTGATTTTTCTTTGTCGAAAGATAATTAGGTACCATCAGAAGTACAATAACACCGACAGTATGAAGTTCCCTAGGAGCCCTCCAGAGCGCTTGCCGGTACTCGAAATCCTTTCACGTCTCGTTCCATCTTTGTCCCACTGTAGCCTAATTTCGTAAACCATTTTTAAAAACTAACTCACGTTTCTTTGGTCTCAATTAAAGATAATATTTTTTATTTTTAAACTTGACAATGATACGATGATAAAACATGATAGTTTGAGACAAGACCTGCTTTACCACCTTCAACCCTTACTTCTTGCTTAAGACGGATTTAGCTACCTCTTCCTTACATCATTGCTAATCTAGGTGTTCTTCGTGTTAATATCTTCATCCTCTCACCCCAACTAAACTTAATACAACCAACCAATAGAAAGATAGATCCAAACAAATAGATAAATCGTCTTCTTTTTTCTAACTTACCTATCATAACCCCTTGTTTATTTGTCCCGATACTTCCCTTTATTATTATTTTTGTCTCACGGGCTGTCCTGTCCCCGAAATCACCTTGGCTGTGCCCCATCTAATCAGAATCAGAACCCCCTAAGAAACTTAGTTTGTTTTTTATATATTACGGAAGAAAATATATATTATATATATATATAAATTTTAAAAAATAAAAATATTTTTATTGTTGTTAGTCGCCTTCAGAATATAAACATCAATAATATATTTTTTTGTTTCGTGATTTTTTTTTTTTTTTTTTTTTTTTTTTTTTTTTTTTTTTTTTTTTTTTTTTTTTTTTTTTTTTTT
>KZ651201.1:703046-714656 GCA_001010745.2 Gerris buenoi
TAATTGTTAAATATTTAATAAATTATCATTATTAAATCATTTTATTAATTCATTTTTACTTAATCTTTTAGTACTGGTTTGAAACATATACTTGTTGAAACAATAATTATTCTGAATGAATGCGTAAGTTTAAATTTAATAAAAATTCTTACAATCTTTTATAAAACAAAGAGTTTTATGTTATATTATAATGTATCACATATTGGTAAACTTTTTCCACAAATTTAAATTACAATTCATCACATAATAATGTCATGTAATAGATTTTTCGTTAACATGAAAATATAATAAATGATAACTATTATATAAACTGGAGATTATACTACAAAAAATTAAATTTTAATCAAATAAAAATAAAATAAATAGGATATTACCCTCTAAAATTTAATATTATTTTTTCAACCATAGTTTGTTTTCAAAATTTCGAAATAAAATAATTCATTTTAATTATATTTTCAAAATATAAATAAAATTTGTAAAGAAAAAAACTTTTTAACCTTATAATTTTCCTGGGCTACATTTTTCTTTAATTTAAATTAAAGAATAAGAATAAAATAAGCATTATTCATAATATTACATTTTTTGTTAACATAAAATCAACTTATTTGCTAATATTTTTTCACCTATTATTAATTTTATTTTTACTGTCAGCCTTTAAAAAATAAAACACCTTAAACAGTATTCCAGAATAATTAAAAAACTTTTATTCGAGTATAATGTTTTTTCAATGATTAAATAAGAATTGTACATTTATTTAAACAATAAATGTCGATTAAAATAATTGATTACATTTTGTTTTTGTTTTTTTCATGCGCGATCATTTTAACATTTACCGATTTTTAATAGATGCGAATTTTTTATTTTATTTCTTATTTTCTGTGAAATTGATTATAAATAAATGTATTTTTTTTAATACAAGAATAATATCGGTAAATAAATCAATATTATTTCTTAAAATCAAGTATTAGGTGTTGTTATAACCATTTTTTTAAATTTAAAAAAAAAAAATCTTTTTTTATTTATTTATATCTGTGTATATTATTTTTTTAATCAATTAATATCATAAAGGCTTATTAAAAAATAATGAACCGATTTTATAGTACTATATTTTTTAATAGATAATTACTGCAAAAATTTTACTAAAACACAAGTATTCTGCCTATACTAAGGATTTGTTTAATATCCTACAAATTACGTTCAGTGTGTCACCATGTGCAGTACAAATCACATCATTGAATATATCATTGAGCGTCCCCCAAAAGATCCCCTTCAAAAGCGTGTAAGAAATTGATAGTCGGAGCATATAGTAACCAGGTAGTCTGAGAGGATGTTCGCCCTATTCATAACCAGGACATGACTATGTCTGGCCAAAGCGCCCTACAGACTATTCAAAACTTAAGCTTTAGCGCTCTTTTGACTGCAATGAGACTCACGTCGTTAAGTTGCTCCAAAACTGATCAATGATGTTGAAAATTGGTTCATTCTTTTTTGTATAAACCTTTATTAATTTCTGAGGGAGTGATACTTTTTTAAATAAACAACTTGTCTTTTTACTTTTTTTATAATTTGGTTAAAATCACATTTTTTTACATATATTATTTGAGGCTTGATTGCTATTAATATATATNAATAGTTTTTTACTACACCTGTTTTTTATATTATATTTAGGTAACATAAATAAAAACTAAATTTTAAAAATTTAGTTTACTAAGTTAAAATTTAAATTAATATTAAAATTGTATATTTATATAGTTTGTTATTATTTTTGTATTGATTAATTTTTATTCATTTTCTGATTTCGTTTTATTTTGAGTAAAAAAATAAATTTTTTTTAAAGTTTTAATTTTTTTTTTTTTATTATTTTCCTTTATTTTTATTTTATTTTTTAATTTCTTTATTTTTGCTTTCGAGCTTGCCGGAGGTAACGGAAGCATTGTGATTACTCTGAAGAACTAAATTCTTTGAAGTCACCAAATTTATAAATGTCTTGACAGAAATTTGTTTTTGACAGGAAACATTTTTGGTCTGTCTATCTGTCAACTTTTTTAAGAATCCCCATATCTTAAATAGGTACTGCTTGTCCGATTTTAATGAAATTTGGATGGTAGGTCATAAATAGCCTATTGTCGGTCACATATTAATTCCGACCTTCTGCGCCTATTGCTTCCTCTGAATTCGCACAAAAAAATGTTTTTTATTAACATAAATGACATCTTTAAAAGTACCTCATCTCATTTTAAAGTAATCTTGTAGCCCACAGGTAGTCTCATTTAATTATTAACCCTCTGCTTTTGATTTATGTGTTCAGCAGACCAATAATAATTGGATGGGAGGAAGCTATTTACCACACTAATGGGCAGAATTGAGTATTGTTATTCCCCTCCCCCTACATTTATTTTATAATTTACATATATTTAACTTTAATTTTTATTTCCATTTCTTTTTTTATATTTTAATAGATATTTTTTTCGATCCTTTTATTTAATTTTCATTTAATTTTTTAGTTTATTTTAATTATTATTTTTACTTTTCCTCACTACTAATAGTAGGAAAAGTAGTTTTTAGTCTTTATATTGAATTTAATAATAATTAAAGTAGTTGATAAATGATAAAAAAGAATGTTAATAATTCAAAACGGAAAAAGTATAATTAAATTTAGAATTATAAAGATAACAAATAATATAGATATATATATGATTTCTTTCGATGTTTAAACTTTCTTCTAGTTAGTCTAAATTGGATTATAAATTAAATTTTGTTTTATTTTATTTATGTTTAAATATTTTTTTGGAGTGCGAATTTTTGTAATACTATTTTTGTATCCGAACGCTTAATGGAATTTTTGTTATTTATTTTAAGTTATAAATATTATTTGTAGACACACTTTTCGGACTAAAAATTATTCAATGTGCTATTTTATTATTATAATTTCTATAAACTATATCATTTATGATTTTATATGTCTGTCCAGTCCATTAAGTAATTTATAAAATTTTGTGTTTTATTTTGTACCCTTTTTTTCGACATTTTGATTTTAAATGTTTATTTTATACATTTCTATTGCACCACAGGTTAAAGTTAATTTATTTTCTAAATTAATCACTGCTTTTTCAAACGACTTGTTTAATTAATATATTATTAATGTGGACATTTTTTTCATGCTTTTTTATTAAATTTTTCAGCACATTAAAAAAAAATAATTGAGAAATAATTTATTATGTTCTCAACACTTGTCATGTGTTTAAAAGCTATACATACATATATGTATAAAAATTAAGCGTTCGGATCTATGTGTTAATTATGCCAGACCAACACGGTGACAGAGTTACCTAGAGGATTGTTCCAACATCCATGTAGATAAAAAAATAATGAAAATTTGGGTATAGTTTACTGATACATTTTTTATGTTTTTTTTTAAGTATGCCACAGTTCCGTTAAAAGCCTACGTCACATCATTAACTTTTTTATTGGGCTTTTTAATTGAAATGTGTCAGACTTTTGACCTCTTAATGTATGTTTGATTGGAAACTAGACCCGCAATACACAGAGTTTTGTGTTTTTGGTTGATAGGTTTCCCTTTCTATAAATTTGGCCTCAAAGGATGAACACCGACCTAATAATATCTTAACAAATAAAATAATACCTAATTAAATTTGTACTTTAATATCCATATAATATAATTTCTCTAAATAAAATTCTATTATATAGATTTATTTTAATATTTTTATTTATTTATTTATTTATTTATTTATTTATTTAAAGCTGTAACAACAAAAGATATGGTATAACTATAACAACAAGAACAATATATAATACCTATAATTCTGTGATAACAAGAGTAATAAATAATATAAAAATATACCAACAAGAATAATAAGCGACAATATAAAACCATAACAACCATGACAGAATCAAAAATAATATTATGACAATATTTNGCTATAACTAATACCTTTAACCCTAATTTAATCTTTAAAAATGTTGAAAATTCTATTAAATGAATTTTACATTATATTCCCAAAATTATTTAACATTTTCAAGGTTCGTATGTTTTACTTTAAAATAAAGATAACTTTGCTATAAAACAAATAAATAAAATTAAATATAGGATAAAATATATTTAAAAATATATTTTTCATAGAGATATTAATCAATTTGTATAAACAAAAGTTACTAAGTTCCTTTTACTGTGTCCACAGTTAGATTACAAGTATGCATTTGTTAGATAGTAGTGGATTAGTTGAAAGGACAGTATGCATTTGAGGGACAGCAAAATGGATTGCAATATGAATACATTAGTACCGTATATAAAACATTTATTTAAAGAAATATCTTTTTCAGTAAGAGTAATAAAATTGCAATGAAAATAACTCAGGTACAGTTCCTTCTCCTGTGACTGAAGTTAGTATTGTCAGTATGGATTAGATAGGTCAGCAGTTTTGTATTAGCTAGTGTATAGTAGTATTGATTTATTGAAATATGGCAGTATATAGATTGTGTAGCACTGCAGTAACTAAAGAATCTTCTAAAAAGAACTATCTAGACTATTAGCAATTTAAATTAAAAAAAAAAAAAACTCAGCTAGGATTGTTAAAATGAAAGCTAAAAAATAATTATTTAGGATTGAAATGTCAAATGGGCAAATGAGTAAGGCAAAAGTATGGATTAGTTAAGAAAAGAGTATGGATTAGATAGAATAGCAATGAGGATTAGTTGACAGAAATGTGGTTTAGTTAGGGCAGTAATAAGGATTAGTTGGAGTAGTAGTTTGGTTTAGTTAAAACATCAGTAAGGTTAAATTAGGACAGCAGAATAGATTAGTTAAAGCTGCAGTATCGATTAGTTAAGACCGCAGAAAGATTAGTTAGAACAGAAATAAGGATTAGTTGGAGCAGCAATATGATTTAGTTAGGAAAAAAAAGGTTTAGTTAGGGAAGCAGAATAGATTAGTTAAAGCTGTAGTATCGATTAGTTAAGACCGCAGGAAGATTAGTTAGAACAGCGTGCAAGGATTAGTTGGAGCAGCAATATGATTTAGTAAAAATAAAAATAAGGTTTAGTTAGGGCAGCAGAAGGTTTAGTTAGGGGAGCAGAATAGATTAGTTAAAGCTGCAATATCGATTAAGATTAGTTAGAGCAGCAGTATGTTTTAGTTAGAATAGAAATTAGTTAAAGTTAGAACAGCAGAATGGATTAGTTAAATAAGTTAAGAACGCAGAAGAATTTATTAACGGGTTGTATTAAAAATGTATTAATATTCTTATTAAAAATTTTACGAAAAGAACTCTCTTATAGGCCACTCATTACGAATTATTTTCTTTATTTCTTTCTTTATTTATTTTTTTTTTTTTTCAGAAAAATATTATATTTATGTTATAATATGAAATGTAATAATTTTTTTCAGCTACTAATTTCAGGTAATATGTTGTTAAATTAATTTACGAAATTTATACGAATAGTTAATCATTTTTATTATTTTCAGGTAATTATTTTGATTGAATCTTTTCAAGGGATTATAATGATTTCATGTAGAAGTAAATGTTGAAAAAAAGTTTTTATGTGTCAAACGTTATTAAAAGTACCTTCACGTTCAAGTTCATATAATTGATATTACTTGGCATTTATTGTGTAAGTTGGCTGTTATTTTCAAATGCATACAGATAATAACATACATTATACAATATCGGATATATTCCTAGTTATATAGCGTTATAATATTTTTTACCTACAAGTAATTTACCAACTAAGTTATTTTTAGCTAATATTAAAATTTAATTAAGAAAATATACTAATAAAATGAATAAGATAAAAGTTGCATTACTTACTTTAAAAATAATAAAATATTTAAATTAGACAAAAAAGAAAAAACAAAATACAATGTCCGGTGTGAGAGTTACCAAAATTTTCCATAAGGTATTTAAATGTATTTTGTCGAGGATATTGAACTTATGAGAGATATTGTAAATATATGTGTATTTAGTTTAATAATTATTAAATATAATGTTTAAAGATAATTACTTCTTATCTTCTTTAATAAGCAAAGAAGCATTACTTAAGTAATTATTTTTAATAATGTTTTAGTGTACATACTTTAGTAAATTGTATGTTTTAGACATAAAATTCTATTTTTTAGTTGTTTAATGGGGTAATCTGGTAGTTGAGCTAATATATTAAAAAATATCCATTAATAGTTATTTTAGAATGCTATATCGGAAGTCGCTTGTATTACTTCTATTTTAAATAATGCAATTTTCTGATTACTTTTATTATTTTTTTTTATAAATGAGAGTAAACAGAAATTATTTTACCTCCAGAAGGGAGAAAAAAAGTGAACTTTTCTCCCTAATTTACAGGGAGGAAAGTTACTCATTGCACCCTAGTGAGGTTGAACTAGGAATAAGGGAATCATGAACTCTCATGATTCCCTCCAGTGTTGCCCTAGATAAAGCACAGCTAAGTTAGGTTGGTGCTAATACACATTTTAACTTTTCTTTAATTTCTCAATCTATAATGTCATCTTCAAACATGTCATATAACCTTCACAACGGTTTCCATGGTGAAATCATTATTTCTAAATGTAGACAAACTAATCCTTATGTACATATATCAATTGACAATACTATTCAATACTCGACTCAGCTTCTTATGATTCTCCCATCTAATTTCAGTATTGAATTTCAAATAATTACTATCTATATTTATCAAGAATATTTAATAAGCACTGCAGTTTGACTACTATCATTATCTTGGCCGTAAGTTATTTCTGGTAGAGAAAACTTAACTATATAGCCCAATACCGTTCATAGGTTATAGGTTCTGAGACTTGAGTGGTCACCTCTTGAGAAACAGTTTTTTAGTGGAATATATACTTAAGAGGTCCTTATCAGTATGATACTCTTTTGTAAGCGTAGGAACTTCAAATTTTCATAAAACCCTTCAAAGAATAGGCGAGAATGTTTCTTTAACTAAAAGAACACCTCGAGTTATCTATAGTGTCGCTGGAATCTATAGATAGCCCACACAATGACAACTATCCGTTCTCGATCCCCAATTTTTTGATTCCTCTTGTATTTCACCAATAATTTAGATCGTGGTTAATGTTTTAGTTGATTTTCTATTCCGACATACTAATAAGAATGTCCATATGCATGTCTAAATTAATCCTACTCCATAATTCAATTCTAAGATTTACCTTCCCTTTTAGAAATTTTACGGCAAACTAGGACTAACCCAGCACTTTACATGTTAAAACGGCGGTACAGTGGTGTTTTGCGGGTTTTGTACTTAAATTTAATTCACGGGGCCTTTCATTAAATAGAAAAATCTTGCACACCCATGTGCTGTACCAATTATGCTGTAATTTTTCTATTTTCTCAATGTTTCTATGTTTTTTTGTTATCGTTTATTAAAAGTACTAAACAAAAGAATCGTTGTCACAAATTGAATTATGATCTTAGAAAAACCGTTATCAGAAAGTTAATTAAAATCTTAGGAAAACATTTCTTTCATGTCCCCTTAATATAACTTTTTTTCCTGAAGTGATCTTTGTATATTAAACATTTTCTAATGACTTTTATCTAGTTGTATAATATAAATAGCCTAGCTGTCAAACGATTTTAATATGTTGCAATTTTTATTTTTTCAAAACAAACTCTAGTTTTAGAGGAAATTATTCACTTTATAGGTTCAGTCCCTGGTTAAGACACTTATATTTTCTATAATGAGGGAAGTGTTTCCCTTTCAATTTAACCGTTTTTAATAAAGTATATATATTTAATAAAATGAATAATAACGACTTCAAGAGGTCTTGAATTCTCAGCTTGTAAATATGTCTATGCGTTTGCTTATACCAAGTCATCTGCTGATTATCCTCAAGAGTTCGGTATTTCTACTTCCTTGTAAATTAAAAGTTCAAGTTAAATAGTGGTTTCAAATCATTTAAAGCACAGTTGTAAATCTCTATTAAATAATGATTGAATAATAAAGATATAATCCGTTAATGTGTAAACACTTTTTGACAGCATGGCCTGCACTGCACTCTTGTTCCTGCAATGTTTAATTTTCTAAGCCTGCATTTTTTATTTTTTGCTTCTGAGCTTAAGCACGGTGGCACATTATAAGCACAGACGCATGCGACGCAGAGAAGGCGTCACAGAGCAGGCGTGGATCTGGCGTCTGTGCTGCTCTGCGTCACCTGTGTCTTAATGTGCTATGCATTGTGATCATAACGAAATTTGTTTATGTCTCCGAATTCAGCTCATCTATAATATACATATATAAATATTTATTTATGTAGTGAGGTTATAATTTAACAAATAGGTTATTTTTGAATTTATAGTTCATACGAGGTTTTTAAAACCGATTGAAAGGAAAAAAGAACATAATAAACTGTTTATAATATTTAATAAGTATTTATAATTGTTATTAAACTTTTATAATATTTATTAAGCGTTTATAATATAGTTAATAAGCTTGTATAAGTGTTTAGTGTGTGTTGTGTTGTGCGTGTAGTTAAGTGTTTATATAATACATAAGTATTTTTAATAGTTATTAAGCGTTAACGGTTATTAAGCGTTAATACTAGATAATTAGCTATTTAAAACTAATTAATTGTAATATATGTAGATATGCATATAATATTACAAACTAACACTAAAAACATGTATATATTGCGGTGGTTAGTATAGTATTCAAATTTATTTTGTTATATTTAATTTTACCATTCTGGCGAGGTTTCACAGCCCGCATTGACTCAATTGGCGACACATTAGTATATAAGTTTCACCATGGTATTAACCTGGTGTAGATATTAAGACGTACTTATAGGTGTGTAATACAGATAAGCTCTTTAATTAAGATTTTTTATAAAGTGACTATAGATTTAGAGGAGGAACTCTTGGGCATTGTTAAAGCCGGCCGCATACAAGTTGCGGTATTCCTTGCGGTAAACCTGTACAAATGACCTGTGCAAATGAACTGGATCGTCTGAAAATATGACATAACTCCGCAGTTATGTCATATTTTGATACCATAAACGTTGCGGTATACCTGACAGGTAAACCTGTACAGGTGACCTGTGCAAGTGAACCGGATCGTCTGAAAATATGACCTAACTCCGCAGTTATGTCATATTTTGATACCATAAACGTTGCGGTATACCTGACAGGTAAACCTGTACAGGTGACCTGTGCAAGTGAACCGGATCGTCTAAAAAATATGACATAACTCCGCAGTTATGTCATATTTTGATACCATAAACGTTGCGTTTAAGCATAAACGTTGACCGGCTTTAGAGGATGATCCTTCAGGTCACAATGAGATGTAAAGATCTATATGACTTAATTCGGTAATAATTGTGAGAGGCAAAACCATTATTGCTGCAATCTGAATTTAAAAATAAATAAATAAATAAACAATACATTAGAAAATGGTGACATATAACATCGATTAAAGACCAAACTTACAATTCAGCGTTTTGAAACCAGCAAAAAGCATATACTATATTCAAGCAAAGTAAAATATCAAGTGTTCAATTATTAACTACTCGGTGTCAACGGTTGAATGTGTGTGAAACTTCTCTATCAAAAGAGAATAATTTCTGGCCGTATTGCTCTAGTTTTGGTAACGCTGAAATAAGATATACTGATAATATTAAAAGCACACTGAAAGTAGCCTCAGTAGATCTATCAACAAAGTTAACAGCATCGGACCTGGTCAGCTCTTGGATGGGTAACCACAGATCTGGATCTTTGTAACACAATTCAGAGCTGGAAGAAAAAGGATCTCAATCATCATTATTGAAAAATAAAATAAGATTTGATTCCATTAATATCCTTGAGAGGATTTGCCCATAAAATTAGTAGATAAGATTTTCATTATACAGTAGAACCTCGATTAAGCGTTAACGGATAATCGTGGTTTCACTATAGTTAACATGGTTTATGTAACATGAAATAGTAATTATTTAATAGAATATTTACATTAACCGTAATAATTCAATTTTATAAATAGGTTATCTGTAAATACTTAGGATAAATTGCAAAAGTTATAGTAATTAAAATGTAAATATATAATGAAATATTGTTTATTTTTTACTTATTCTTTTAACTATTTTGCTGGCGAGGTTACAAACCCGCTCAAAATTTCGATCCCCACTCATTAGTTTTTAAGCATTTCACCTCAATGGTGAAAATATAATATATAGTGAACATAATATTATTTAACATATGGTGTATTAATAAGTTATAGCAATTAGAAATTTAAATGGTGTAAATTACGAACAAATATAATACATAAGTAGTAGATCCATGACAAATAATATATTATTTTATATATTTGTTAGGCATGACGCATTTTTTCTCTTCATTTGTCGGTGTGGTTACGGAAACACCATTATTATGGTTTAATAACTGCTTATACCTAATACTCATTTATTAACATTATGTTATTGCTTGGCTGTGACTATAATGTATATTAAGAATATTACCGTAAATTTAAAATGCAATTCAATTTTAAAATATGCATAATTAATTATGTCTAAGTAATTAAATGAGCCTGGTAAACATCAACTAACAATTAATTAAAAAGGGTTTATTATAATATTTCCTTAGGAGATATAATAAACCCCTTATGTATTCCATATTGTCCTGTAGTACCTATTTGTCCTGTACTCTCATAATTCATGATAATAATTCATCATAATTCATATTATCATACACTCATAAAAAACACGCATTATATATTACCTATATTGTTGTAGAAATTATAATTATTAATTATTATTATTTTTATTTTTTTTCATTTTTCTAGCGTGGTTACACAACCCGCTTAAAGGATTGACTTAAGAGGTTAATATAGTTTATAAGCTAACCATAATTAAAATTGTGTAAAATTTATAGATTAAAAGTCATTAACATAACAAAATATTTTAGAAAATTTTGCGATAAAAAGTCAGCGCAAATACCTAATTATAATAATAGTCTTACTATTCTCATTAGTTGTAATACTTATTAAGTGGCATTCGCGTTAATAAAGATATAGTTCTTCCAGCTGGAAGTGTGCATCAATTTGCGGATATTTAAACATTTCACCTTCTATGCTAAAGGTATCATCAGGGGTATACTATACATTGTACATGAAGTGCCATGAAAGTAACATGTTGTCTAAATGCAAACTCGCCACCATCACCTCTTTGAACAAGAGAGTCCTTAACTATCTTTAATACAAACGTAAAACGACGTGTGACTCGTGGGAAGGAACAAGAGAAACTGTATCTACACAACGCATTAATAAATCCTTTAAAAAATTACGTTACTTAACTATCTTGTCTGCAGACGCATAAGGATATGTGAAGGAAACTCTTCGGATGGAACAGGGGAAACGACATCTACTCAACACATGAACTATCTTGTCTGAAGACGCATAAGGATATGTGACGGCAACTCGTGGGAGGAAACAAACGGCATCTACTCAACACATTAACTATCTTGTCTGAAGACGCATAAGGATATGTGACGGCAACTCGTGGGAGGTAACAAACGGCATCTACTCAACACATTAACTATCTTGTCTGAAGACGCATAAGGATATGTGACGGCAACTCGTGGGAGG
>KZ651202.1:2966-13700 GCA_001010745.2 Gerris buenoi
TCATCTCAAGAGTCTAGCTAATGACATGGGAGTACATCACGATAATATACTAATATACAACGACAATCAAGCAGCTCAGAACTTAGCCATCAACCCCGTTATAAGCTCCAAATCTAAGCATATATCGATCAAGCAGCACTTTATTAGAGAAGTGATACAGAGTGGAGAAGTACGACTTGAGTATCAGAGGACAGAAGACATGCCTGCTGATATCTTTACCAAACCACTAGCCGGACCAAGACTCACTCGCCTCCGCAAATTGCTGGGAGTGGAACCAAACAGCTCGTGAGGGGGAGTATTGGAAATGTTAGTTTATTTGTTGTTTTTATTTTTTACTCTGCACTCACTGTATGGTTTGTTTACTTTTTAATTATTGTGTCACTTGACAATGTGTTCTTTAAAAAAAAAGTCTTGTATTTATAATGTTTAAAAAGACGAATTACATATTTAAAGTAATTACTATTATGTGTTAAGTGTTGATTTGTATATTATCTAATACACTTTTGACTTGTGATTAATCGCAATAAGGAAGCCGTCGCAAAACTCAAACTCGACGTCGCAAAACGTCGCAAAAATAGTGCAAAACTTTGAGACCTGTTTGGGTCAATTCGGCCGATGGTGCACTCGAATAACCTACGATTTTAAATATGGTCTTAAATATCAATAAAAACTGTTAAAATATTATGTAATTCCAAATTGACGATGTAACTGAAATAGCAAATTCTCCAATTCCCATTCATACACCTCCGCATTATAAGCTGGAAAATTCCTCATACAATCAATTTCACTAAATCCTAAACGAGGTATGAAAGCTCCAGAAATATCTTCTCACTCCTACGCCAGAACTCCTTCCCTATAATAATATTTGTAACAAGATTTTAGATAGTAATACCTATAAATAAATTAAATAGTTAATACTGTCGTCTATGAATTACAAAGCAATATATGTAATCCTCTGTTTGAGAGGACAATTTTAGATTATTGATGCTCAAATAAGATTTGTTCCATTGGTAGGAATATGTTGAGTTTAATTCCACTGAGAGACTTAAACGCAGTCTTTGTGTTACGTCTCAGACTAAGCACCTACTTATATTTTAAAACCATTGCTTTCAAGTAACATAATATTTAACTCTCTCTCTCTAAATAGAATATTTGAAAAGAAAAAAAGGTTGTATGCCAATAGCATATATAAGTGATCTATAAGCAGCCTTTAACTAAATGTTTTGACGAAATTCATTTCACTTTCAAATGCATTAGGAAACTTGTTTTACAAATTCAAAACATTGTCTTTCTTGGTATAATAATGAGAAGGTATATGTTTGGAAGATCTTTTGTGAACAATAACAAAATATTTTTTTTTACAGTGTTTAAAGAACAAAAATTAAATCAAGGAATTAGAATAATTACTCTTCTTCAGTGAATTTTAAATATTTTCATTGTCAAACTATATGAGGTTATATTAGGTTTGTTGTAACAGCACTTCAAACTAGTTTGATACTGTCCGACGCATGTGCATTAGCAACAGGAGTTCAATTTTAGTCCGATGCGCACGCGTCGGACAGTTCCAAACTAGTTTGAAGTGTGGTTTGAACAAACCTATAGTGAATCGAAAATAAATTGATACATTAATAATATGTTCTCAAAATTTCGTTACATAAATAAATTCTTCATACAATGTAACTAACTATCATCGAAAGTATTAAAAAATTACTATGTGAATATTAAATAAATAAAAGATAAAAATTTGAATAGCAAGGCTCATTTAAAAGTAAAAATAAAGTTGTGGAAACTTTTCTATAGCTTGAAACAGAAAATAAATTCCTCCGTAACGTCGGTAATTCCAACTTTTTACTTTTGAATTATCCCTCTATTAAATAATAATTATTGTTGTAATTTGTCTACAAAGATCAATTTTGCTCTATGACGTTAACACGCTTTTTATTAGCTTACAAATTTGTCAGGGGCAAATCTTGAAATCTGTATTAAAACTTATTCCCAACAACCTAGAAAGCCTGTATTTCCAACGTATAGTAATCTGTCATTAGTTTTACAAAATTATTTATATTAGCCGATTAATCAATAAATATTCAATTAATGTTGTTGTTCATTTATTTATTTGAGATAGTGTTAAAATTCGAAACGAGGTTATTTCTGTTTAAATCATTTAAGATGTGTATGTGTGTTTAAGTCTCTATAGTGCAATTGGTTCCGGTCATAGCGTCATGACAAAATTTGCATATAAATGGCCGTTATCTTAAATTAAAATGGCTGTTTAGACAATTATTTCTCTAAAGTGGTTTATATCATAGAATAAAGGTATAATTCCAAAAATCAAGCTTTTATTACTATTGTTTCCGGAGATAGGGACGTGACAAAATTTGCATATAAATGACCGACATATTGAATCACAATAGTGGATCGTAAAAGTATTTATTTGCGATCACCTCTAAGGGTTATTAGGAACCCACCTACACCATTTCATGGTCATTGGTCCCATGATTCCAATAGATAAATCAGTCAGTGATATTTGGATTTTATATAATATAAAGATATAGATAAGGCATTTCTTGTAAATGAATAAAAGCATCAGTCTATATAACCATGGTTGGATTTTTGGCTTCCGAGCTTACCAAAGGTAAGGTTTTAATATTATAAAATCTTTAAAGTATACACAATAAAAGGCAAGAAAGTTATGTGCCACACTAATTGGCGGAGAATTGAACCTGGTTTCTTACTCTTTTATACATAGAGAAGACTGCAGCAATGGAAGGGAGAAAATCCAAGGTGAATATTTACTCAAAAAGTTAAATTGATCACTGTATTGCCAAATACACACAATAGCAATGAATAATTCAAACCAGTTTCGACTAATTTAGTTGTGATTAGGCCATTAATGAGGTTTAATCAAACTGATAGAAACCGGTTTGTATGTTTAACTGTGTGTGAAGGTTTATACAAGTTGTCCTATAGTAAATGTCTTGATTTTCCGTTAAAATCCGCGACATCAAGGCTTTGAAATCCCAGGACTTTAAACCCATCGTTCCTTGTTGCAAATTTCATCAGTAGCTCATTTATTTATTCCTTTACTTTCTGGGTCGTTGACTGTTGTATTTTTATAATTATATAATAAATACTATTATTAATTATATTGTACAGAGGCNCTTTCTTTCTTTTCTTCTTCTTTCTATTTATTAATTTGCGAGTATATTTTACATATAATATTATACAGTTTTCGAATGGGGGCGCTAAAAAGGTATTGCGCCCCGGGCGCGAGTTAAGCTCGCTACGCCTCTGAAGAACTGGAAAGGCTAGAAAAAGAAAAAATTATTCAATTTTTAAGTTTTTGGTAGTACTCATACTACGGAACGTTTAAATTTTAAACGTTTTATTTTTAAAAAGAAAAAATTATTTCCAAAATTGAGTTCTCAGAATGGGGTACACCGGTGGTCCCAGTCATAAAACCGAATGGTTCACTAAGATTGTAAACAAGGTGAATATTACTCAAAGAGTTAAATTGATCACTGAATTATCTAATACACACAATAGCAATGTTTAATTTAAACCAGACTAATTTAGTTGTTGTTATTAGGCCATTAATGAGGTTTAATCAAACTGATAGAAACCTGTTTGTATGTTTAACTGTGTGTGAAGGTTTCCACAAGTTGTCCTATAATAAATGTCTTGATTTTCCGTTAAAATCCGCGACATCAGGACTTTAAACCCATCGTTCCTTGTTGCAAATTTCATCAGTAGCTCATTTATTTATTCCTTTACTTTCTGGGTCGTTGACTGTTGTATTTTTATAATTATATAATAAATACTATTATTAATTATATTGTACAGAGGCTTGAGTTTGAAGGTGATCTTGCCGTTCCATTTATCTACACTCCCTTTCTTTTATACACTCAACGAAGTCCTCCATAACCATTTTATAACTTTCCACTTGATCATAAAACACAACTCGCACCATTTTTCCTTCTCATCGCCATTTTTTCCTTCCCATCCCTCTTTATGTTAGGTTTCACCTCCAAATTTCCTTTATTCGTTTACTCTAAAGACTTTTTTGAACGGGACATTTTGCGGGCTCCATAGGCTCTAAACTCCGCCGTGGCTCCCTTCCCTATTCTTTGTAGGCACTCCTGAAAACATTCATGCTTCTTTAGAACCTAAGTAATGTAGAAGCAGATCTCAGAAGAAAGATATATATTGTAATAACTTTTCATAGGCCACATCAACTGCCTAGATATTTGATATGAATTTATAGAAATTCAAACCAAATTATTAAAATGGTTGAATAGTTGGTAATCAAATAGTTTCTATCTGTTGTACAAAGGAACAAAGAGGAAGGCAGCCTGTCAGATTGCGTCATCCCAATAAAGGATTAACTCGACTCAAGGAACCCCCGGGGAAACCAGCCATAATCTACGTCCCACAAAGCCGTTTTAAATATGGCGTCCTTCACTCTAGAAAGTCAGTATGTCTTGATGTTACAAGTAAACATTACGATGCACCACACCCCCTGAAGATTCTGCCAGTAGTGGAAAAGAAATGTCGGACTTCAACCTTTCATGACGCGGATTTTCCAGAAAACTAAGCTGTTTATTAATTTTATTAGATGTGTTCTTTTTTATGATTTAAATAATTCAGCTGACTTTTCCCTCTTATTAGATGGTGTGTATTAATGTGTCAGAGCATTTTAACACATAACCATTGCCAAAGAAGTTACTAAATAGATATTTTAGCTTTAAATTCAATATTAAAAAATCAATTCATAAAGTATGACCCACAGATTAGAGATAAGTTATATGCGTAGTTACAATCATGGTATAAAGAATTTTTAACGACGTGTTAAAGAATATCTCAACACCGCAATCTACGAAATTAAAGTGCAACACAATTTTCGCTCTTTCAAACGTAGATCATGTGAATTCAACCTGTAACAAAATTAATATCTTTAAATCAACAAAGATTTTGCGTTTTCATTCAACGAAAGTTTTATGTCTTGGAATGATTATCTCTCAAATGATATGTAATCTATAACTAGAGTTAAAATTACTAAACTTTAGATATATTTTATCTTCCGCGATCTATTAATTTTTATAAGTAGAGGTTAGAATGAATCACTTTTAATCTTTGAGATATCCAATGGTGAAAGACAGTATATCTGTTGGTAAAAATCATGCTTCTACCTATACCTACTACTTTGGCACTTTCACACTCACTATTTATTGATCATTTTTACAACTCCTTGTTCAGGTCTGTAAAATCATTATCTTCACAGTGCGTTAATGCGTTTTGTTCCTTGATTATTAAAAAAAAATATTTACGAAAGCAATGTGATCGTTCTAAGAAACGAACATTTATCATGTCTCCGAATTCAAAATTTCCAAGACAGTAATTTGTTTGAGACATCAGGGATCATTTTTGGTTCTGTCTGTCTGTTGGGCTGTCCACAACATTTATGAACATACATACCTTATAAACAACTTGTAGTCGTCCGATTTTAATGATAGTTCATAATTCTAAGTATATACATCATTGATTCTTTTCATTGGTTCTTTTCTATGTGCGTACTTTTTTTCAACAACTTTAAAAGTTAGCATATGATTTACATAAAATTTGATGGTTTGACGAATGTAACCTACAGATAATTCTGTAGTGTCAGTTCTACTTATAACTTGTTTTCTTTTGTATCTGTCAAAGATGAATCAATATGTATTAAGAACACTTTAGTTCGTATTGTGTAGTGGTCATGTTCGTGCATGGTCTTATTGTTCCTTCAGTTCCATGATGATTTAAAACCGTCAGCACTGAACATTTTGTTAAACTTATACTTTTATACAAGTAAAAAATCCAAAACATGTGACCGATTTAAAAAGGGGGGGGGAGATTAAATAATTAAAGAATTATTGGGGGGGGGATTTAAAATCATGACTTCATTGATTACACCAAGGAATTATACTATTTTATACTATTTTTTTAATACTTTTATACTATTTTTTAATACTGTGTATTATACTATTTTTTACTTTCTCATATTAAAGATTACACATTTTGAGGTCCTCTAGTGTGGTTTTTATAAAATGTCTGTCTGTGCGATGAAGCGTGGAGTTTGAACTGCTGGGCCGATTTTAATGAAATTTGACATATATGTTAAAACAAAAATCAGACCCCCTGGAAAAATCAAGAAATTAATTTTAGCCCCAAATATGGGACGCTACCCCCCAAAAAATCAACAATATGAGAAAGTTTGTCTGATTTGTCTTAGACCGAAAAAAAACTCAAAGAACAAAATATAATTTTATTAGACATCTATAATAGTAGCCAAACTAAATTTTGTTTGTTATAAAATGTTATGTAGAACAATCAGTGTTTTTGTAAAGGTACAACGAAGAAAGTAATTATGTAATACTATAACAGAGATTTTCCTGTTTCGCACGCTTACATCTCCTTTATTGTTGTGTGTATCAAGTGACGGAAAGGTCAGACGAATCGACCTCTAATTATACATTATATATATAGATTACATAACTAAACAGTGGCGAAGGAAAGTATGCAGGAAGATTAATAGAGTGAGTCAAACCTGTGTCACTATAGTTTCGCACAAGGACCGTGACGAATTTACGACCTGCGTTCCAAACATAGCTTTCCGAAAGACATGAAACGCGTCCGGCAGCGCTGAAAATCTCTCTGTTTATTGCTAGCTCTTCCGGATTACTCCAATTAGTCAAATAAACAACATCCGTGTACCGATTCTCGTAAATCCGTACCTTTCTTTAAAATAAAACATAAAGGAAACATAAAACTAACCTATATTTATGTAGGTTAAATTCTGCGTGTAAATTACGAAATGATTTTACTTACCTTCTTACAAAACTTTAGAAAATTAGCAATCTAATATCAAAATCAATTTTTAACAGACATCCTTTTCGATTTATTTTTGCTGCTACTTCTCTCATTCATCTGAATATTTGAATGTCATTATCTTTAAACCTGTATATTAAAAGCGACTGTAATTGGTATTTATATTGACTGTAGTAACACTCTTGTAATTTGGAATGTTATATCCAAGGATTGCTCGAGAGCTGCAATTTTTCTTCTTGAATATGTCCGATAATTAGGCTCCTTTTTTTAAAAAAAAATAGATCATAATAATTCAATGTTTAATTATTTTCTCTTAAGTTTACTGAAGGTAGCAAAAGCAATGTTCAATCATATTGTTATGTCAGGGCTTGATAAATTCGGACACAAAAAATTTGACAGACTTCCGATTTAGACATTAGAGATCATATTAGGTCTAGTTTCTGTCAGTCGTTTTTTATTAACACCTATATTCTCAAAAATAGATACTTTAAGTAGTTAGATTGTGTTTCTGTTTCAGACATATTTATGGTCTTGTGTCAGTCTTTCTGTCGTTAAAACTACTCGTCCCATATTAACCCTTAACTGCCCGAATTAATTTTTTTTTTGTGGATTTCTAGGGATTTTGTCTATCATGGGGTCCCTTAATATGGAAAAAATGTTTAAAAAAAATTTAAAAAATTCCTTACCCCAAATTTCGTCTGTTGCCATATGGCAACGCTAGGACATTAGCCTTACAGTTTTTTTCTCAGTAATTTTTTTAAATAATTCTTTTACAAAATGTATGTAAAAATAAATTTTAGGTTACAAAAGCACAAATAACTGACAAAATACTAAATTTATTTAAAAGAACAAAAAAGTAAATTCAATTTGTTTTTTACATTATTTGTATTAGGAGCATCATGTAGTTTATCTGTAAAATTATGTAATTATTTCGTTATTAATTGTTTTTTGCATGTGTTTTTGTTATTACCTTTACAAATATATGTATATTATTTAATTATAATAAAAAAAAAACTAGATTTTATTATTATATACATATTATTTTTATATTATATAGATATTATTTATTCTTTCGATATTATTATTATTATTTATTTTATTTGTTACATTCAAATTTATGAATCTACTATGATAGCTATTTTACCTATACATTTTATTTTATTTTATACTTATTTTATCTGTACTTTACATAACATTTTCATAGTACTTATTATATTTTAGTTGTAAATACGTTCTGAAGAACTTATCTTATTTCATCTATCACTCTAGAGAAAAGGGAACCCAATGATTTTTTGGGCGATCTTGCTCCTCGTGCTTCTATTCCACATCTAATAAGATATGTTAGTACTTCGAAACTCTAGTTGTCTAGATGTGATACATATTCACCAGTTGTTTTGAAAAGAATCCATGAAATATGGATACACAACATGAAAAGATAAACCAATACTGTTTTTTTTTTTTTATTAATTATCCTCATTCAATAAAATAATAATTACAAAAAATTAAATATTTAGATAATAATCAATAAAAAATGTACATTAGGCAAAAAAAAACATCAAAAATTTGTATGTAAATATAATTAAATAAAATTACTACTTAGAAAAAAAACTGTAAGGCTAATGTCCTAGCGTTGCCATATGGCAACTTTCAATTTGACGCTCAATTTAGGGCAGAAAAATTAAATTTTATGAAACTGAAATAATTTTATATTTTTAATCATTCTTTATTCTAATAGTTTTATTATCAATAATAAAATTATTTAATTAATTAATAAATTTAAAAAAATTAAATTCATGCGATGTCACAAATTTGAAATAGTCCATTTTTTTAAACCCGTCTTGCCGCGTACGTGTTGCTCAAATCAAATAAATATAATGATGAAAAATTAAATTAGTCTTGCTTTTGACATAATATTAACATTTTAAAAGATCAAAATTAACGTGGACCTCTCCAGACAGTAATAAAGGGAGAGGGTTTTGCTGTTGCCATATGGCAACACTAGGTTATTAAGGGTTAATGAAATATATATGTGTATGGTAGGTCACAATTAGCCTATTGTTAGTTCAATATTAACACGTAATTTTCTGCACCAATTCAACATTTTATTTTTATTTCTTTTATTTTATTCCTGAAAATTAAATCATTTATCATATTTTCCTGAAAGGATCTAGTGAGATAATGAATAATGATAGTTCACTACAAATCTTTTAATTTATAAAGAGAAGGTAATTTTTCACTATGGCATTTTTCTTGTTCCCTATTTTTTATGAATTTATGAAATTTTAATAAATATAATAAGTTGTCTAAGAGGTCACGCGGCCTCTGTCTCTTTAGGCGTCTAGGAGAATTGTCAGGAATGGACCAGAAACAGACTGTGGACTAGTGGATGTACATGGTCAGAAAGAAAGTTATGGAAGAATTTGTATCGGGAAATGGCTAATCCACGGATAAAGGGTACTTTGAGGTCATTATGAAGGATGAGATTTTATGTATATAAGGAGAAGTCAGCTGTTTATCTTAGAATCTCGGATTGGAGGGATTGTATGCGATAGGAATTGGAAGGTTTGGTGCAAACCGAGAGTTCTACATCTATTTTATATTACTTCTTAAACCGGTGAATTATTAACTTAACTTGCTTCATGCGAGATGTAAACAATCTAAAATATAAAAACCAATAACGTATACTTGGGAATTGGAATTACTTAAAGAATAGTGAAACAAGTGAATGTGAGAGAACGTATAAAACGAGTACCTTTTAAAAATAACGAAGATAAAGCTGAGGAAAAGGCATTCAATAGTAGAGCACCACAATATGCCAATATCTATGGGCATTCTTTATTATCGACAGTCACGAATACTCTTACGGCTCCTACCTACAATATGGCGTTTTAATTGAAAATATTGGTGTCGTTTTAGTTGTGAGGTCAAAGCATGTCGATCCCTGACCCTGTGTGGTCGTGCTCCAGACCTCACAATGCCTTATCTCGTCTTAACGGTTTTTAAACTCGGCTATCTCCCGCAATTTTCACGTGAACCCTTTTATAAAAAAAAACCTAGTTTTAAAGCTTTGTTATTAAAAAAAAAAAACTATATTCAATACGAGTACATTCATTGCAAGTATACGAAAACAATATGCTAAAGAAAGATCCAAAGTTTAAAAGTCAGTTGATAATTTAAAAAAATAAAATAAAATAAATTTTATCGTCAATCAAAAATTTATAAGGATTATAAAACGGCTAGATATTACTTTATAAAAAACGGTATTATAAACGGTGGAGACAATAGAGAAACGAGTAATTAGTGAAGGAAATAGGGAGAAAACAAGAAGATTACTTTGAACAGGTTAGTGCTGGCGATGCCTTGCGGCTGTCACGACAACTACGGCTCAATCTACCTGAGACGGCACCAACAGGCGGTCTACTGCCCTCAGTAAAGAACCGAGATCAAAGGTTACATCCTTCTATAATATTACATTCAACGGGACAATATAGAATTGAAGAAAGGAACACTTACAAGAAGAAAAAGATCTTTTTAAAAAAGTATTATCTAGAAATCCAGAAGTCGGTTCAACTACAGTTATCTTGACCATTACTCATATTGAGGTGAAGAATGATTCAAGTTATATTGTTCTTCCAAGTTTTAGTTTTGTATTCTTCACTTAATCCCTTTTATTTTGTATTTTATTTCATTCTTTATTTGAATATAGGGATTATTTAAACAAATTTTTATATTAAAAAAAAAAAAAAAATAATACCCTTAGACAATTGCAAAAGTTGAAAAACAAATCTAAATTTTTCTTAAACTATTTAATTTATAGTTTTTTTTTCTAGAAAAAATAAATACATCAACTTAAATTAGAATACTTTTTTA
>KZ651202.1:13740-34914 GCA_001010745.2 Gerris buenoi
CGAGGGAGATAACTGTAGTATTAGCTCTCGAGGCTTGCCGAGGGAGATAATCCCGAGAGCAGAAATACTTCGATCCATGTTGCGTATTAAATTTTATCTACGACTAGTGCACCATGGGTAATAGCTATTAAGTTTGTAGATATAAAAGTTTTACTTACAAATTCACGTAATTTAAACACCTTAAACTGATATTTAGTTACTTGATATATAAAAATAACAATTTTTATACTAAATATATATTTTTAATTTAATTTCGTTTAGTTTCTTTAATTTAAATTAAAGATTTTGTATGATAACCTAAAGTAACCTTCCCGAAAAATTAGTAAACAAAACAGCTTAAAAAATCATTACTACCAACATAATACTTAAAAATTACCTAAAAAAATACCTTTTAAGTTGGTATGATTGTTTTTTAACTCCCAAGGGAGGGAAGTAACACTTCCCTTATTGTTATTAGCAATGTTAAGTCCACTTACAATGCAAGTCGTAGATAAAATTTATTATGATTCAATACTTGGAGAGAAGTTAGGTATTTTTCCCATTAATTGCTATCACGCAAATGCGTGAAATGGTTGATGTAGTCTAATATGAGTGAATGCTTTCGCGTGAGACCAAAAGAAGATTTTTATCGTTTATCTGCATATCATTAAGTATTCGGTTATTAAACATTTTCCCTGTAATACTCAAACTATATTCCAATCATTGTATAGCTATTACCAGGCGTAGATGTCTTAACTGAAACGCTTATACGTATAATTTTAATTGTATCTAAGACAATACACATGTACAAGATTAGTCCAAAGTCGGGGAGGTTAAAACATTATTATAGGTAGCATTGTGTGGTGCTGTGGTTCAATTAGAAGGAAGTCGTTGTTAATAATATCACGTCACTAAGAAGCGACCCTTGTTTATAAACAAAACAAAAGGTGCCATGTTTATTATTCACACAGTATAATACCTCCTGCTATACAAACCTACATCCTTCCCCTAACTATAGTGTAAATAGAGAAAGTTAACATCTTTTCAATTGATACCGACAAGAACAAGGAAAAAAAAAATAAACAAAAACGCAGTGGCTTTCTAGCCGTAGTATCATTGTCTACGAACAGAGAATCTAGTGGTGATCTTAGGTATTAATAGTTTTTGAAAGATCTCAGTCCCACAAATTCACTTTATATTTTTACACTATTTCTTTTTAAGTTCCCTGTCATCAATCGCTTTCATTCCGTTTATTTTTCCATTCAAAACAGATGATTATGGTCATTACCATAGTTGAGTTCATCAAATGAAAAAAAGATAAATATTTGATAACTCTTTCTGAAGCTGTTAGAGAACTAGAGTATACTATAGTCTCACCTTATATTTTAAAGGTGAGGATAATAGTAACTATCTAACCATTAAATTTAGATTCACTAACTTTAAGATGATTCCAAATTATTGGTATTACTTATTACATTCGGATCCTCATCTACTTTACGATGTGGAAGGTATACCTAAGGAATATGTAGACTATAATGAGGGACATGTAGACCTAAGGTTGTGAAAGTTTTCTATTATCTTGGATCTTCTAACGAAAAACTGGTCGCTGAAAAGTCATTCTTCGCACACTTAATATGAATGCAATTTTGTTCAATTTATTTGGTGACGTCACTTGGTTGCTTCATCTTATTAAAATAATAATAATAATAATATTACAATAAGTAATTACTATATTTTGAATTAAGTTTTAGTTTTGTTTAGAGTTCGTAGATCCTTTTCAAAACCCGAGGGTGATGTGTCTGTCCAAGCGACGGATAGACTCATTGGTTCATATCTCCCTAACTGTTTAAGCTAAAAAGTTTAAATTTGAAATACTGTCGTAACTGTTTGACCCACACATAGAAAAAAATGAGAGAATATAAAAATTTAATATGCGCAACTAGGTAAAATGACGTAACCTCAAATATTTGTTTGATTTTCTTTTAATTTTCGAGTGGGGTATCAAATGAAAGCTGCTGATGAGTAGGTTACAAATGCATATATGTTTTTTTTTTTTTTTTAAGTTAAAAAANATTTCTTTTAATTTTCGAGTGGGGTATCAAATGAAAGCTGCTGATGAGTAGGTTACAAATGCATATATGGTTTTTTTTTTTTTTTTTTTAAGTTAAAATATACCGAAAACAAATCCTCCCAACCATCCTATAACGGCTAGTCCTAACATTTTTAAATAATTCATGCAAATACTTTATTATGGGCATTGAAGATAACAGCAGGAAATTCCCAATTGTTGCAAATTTTGTGTGTGCACATGCCCACCGAGGGACATGTGCAATAATACAACAATACAACCTATAAACAAATTTTGAGTAGAATATCCAATGAAAGCTCCTGAAGATTAGTTTTTAAATATATGTATATATATTATACCTTTTTCAATTTTGCTTTCCTTATTGGTATAATGAGTTAAACTACATATATTCCAAAAAAATATCCCCCTCCTAACAACCCTATAACGGCTAACCCTAAAATTTTGAAATAATTCATAATCTTATAGGACAATAAAAATGCCTTTAAAAAATCGATGTGACCCGTCGAGGGATCGGACCAGGCACTCCTTAATTTTTTGTTTATATTTTCTGCACCTTCCGCCTAAATTTGTTTATATTCTTTTTTTTTTACTTTATAAGATTTAAAAAATTGAACCGAGTTTTCAAATTACCATAGTCTACTTAATTATGGAAATAGTTATTTTTTAAAAAAAATTAGAGCTCTCAGCAAGCTGCTTTTTTCAAAAAAAAAAACATCTAAATTTTCAAATCAGATAAATACTTTTGAAGATGTAGATGTAAATAAATAAATGAAATACTTAAATGTTTGTGCGCATGTTGGAGTAAAACTGATGGACGCAAATGATTGAAATTTATATGGAACCAACAATATACTAATTATAATTCCACTTTTCGAATTTCATTAAAATCTGATGATGTATGAAATATATTGGTTCGCAAAAATTGATCGACAGAAACACACGGGATATCTGTCTTGGAATCTTTAAAATCGGAGAAATAAAAAATGTCATTCTCCAGACTCCAGAACGTCCAAATAGCTTCCGCTTAGCTACCTTCAGTAAGCATGGAAACAATAAAAGGTATATTCCGTGTAATTTAACTAAATTTCATTTTATTTTCTAGAAAATTCACAAAAGTACACTCTATTCAATATTCCCTTAATATTTAATTTTACACCATAAGCTGAAATTAATCCTTACTACGCTTTTATTAAATACGCAAAATTGTGATTAACATTTTTTATCCTCGACCTTTGGCTTGGAGATAGTATATTTCAGCTCATTCATTATTGTCATCCAATTCATTAACTAAAGACCCTAGAGGGAGGGGGGGGATTGGATAGAGAGATAATTCGCACTTCATTTATCAATCCGCTCAAACTAAAATATAACGTTAGGGGAAAAAAGTAGATAAAGGACAGATACATATATCACAAGAGCCTTGCTTCATCCTAACCTCATGACACATAAAATATACAGAGACAGTATTATCATTTTTTTACTGATAATAAATGTGTAATGTTCCATTACTTTGGAATTTTTAAACGAAATAACTCCATCGATATTATATATTATAAAAATAAATAATTTTTAAAGTTGTCCATTTTATTAATTATTATCTAATAAATTATGCTAGAGGTCGACCAAGAAGTCATGAACACGGTAGAAACTGAAAGCTTAGCTTCGTTTAAAGTCGGAACTTCCGAGTATTGCCGGAGTCAGTATAGTCGGGTGCTATTCTAGTTTGTATGGCATGCGCAGTTATGTCAAATCTCACAAATAACAACAGGAAGGTTTCCAATCCGTTAGGTTTACTGTTTTGTTTGTTTTTATACGGTACGATTTATAGTCACAACTGTCCTAAACAATTTTTGTACGATCCACAAATNAGCAGCAAAATTGAAACCAACCATGTATTCTAATAGAATAATACCTAAGTAATAATCTAATAATAACAAATAATATATAAATAATGTTTAAGAGGTCTAAAAGGGCCATAGTACAGAAAAAAACCACTCGTCCTTCTGGAAGGACGTCAGTCTTATCTGGGTTAAAATAATGATGAGAGCTGAAAAAGAGGTACCGTTGAAAAGAGGAAAAAAATTCAGTTTAGAAAAAAGTCTATTTTAAAGGCCTTCAAGGGGCAACTAGTTTGTTTTTAGCATGTTATTTCTCACTGTACTGTGATATCTTTGTTAGTTGTTCTTTGTTAGTTGTTAATTTAGATTTATTGTTATATTTTATGGCTGTGATAGATGCGTATTTAGTGATAAGATCTGTTCATACATGTTATGGATTAGACGGGGTGAACTACCAGTTCCCAAATATATTATATTTTAACAATTATCTTTGATGTTGATGAAATTCTCATTAAGTTTGACTCGTCAGCCTGAGGGCTCATTTAGACTACAGAGGCTTGAAAATGGCTGGTAATAGCCGAAACGTTGCCAAAGTTAATATGAATTAGTGTATTTCTTTTTACACATTACCCTAAAAGGATCCACCTACGACACCAAAAATATTACTACAGGTACACCTAGCACAACAATTGTATAAATTTTATCTTTAAAAAAAAATCAGCCTGTAATAATGCAAAAACTGCAAGTGCTACAGTTAGCCAAATTTCAGTAAAACTTCTTCATGTATGCCCCTTTAGTTTGAGTACCTTAGCAATATCAGTTAATGTGTAATTTGTTTTGAAGGTTCAAAATTGGAGCAATAAATGTGCGATGAAACTTACAAAGCAAAGTAATAAAAGACCAGTAATAATACAAATGAAATTGTTTTTCACGCTTAATCATGTTAAATGCAATTATACGTTAAAGAATAAAAAATAATAGCAATAGGATTAGACCAGTTATGGTCCTATACTAATTTCGCCCCTGAATACGCATATTTAACATAGAATAAACATAAGTTATGTTATGACATACAACAATTGCCAGACTATTTTTATTTCACAATTTTTCAGAGTGCCCTAAATTTAGAGTTAAATTTAGTTACATTAGATTACTTTATGGGCCACTGTTTTTCACATCCTATGTCAAATATGTCTGTGATTTTACAGGTTGTACTGTCGATTTTAGATTAATTTAAATTAGGTAAAAATAATGTCTATTTATTGTTCTAATTTCAAATTTTGTTTTAATAGAACCTCTCAGCAAATTAATGCTACATTTGGTAAAAGGAATGTACATTTAAATAGTTCATTTTTACTTAATTTATAATTTAAATTAACATTAATAAAATGCTGGCATTTATGCCAGCAGAAATTATGGCAGAAGTATTGTAAATTATGGCAGAAGTATTGTACACTTTACAATGTAAGCTCGCTTTATTATAAATTAACTATGCTGTAAATACAAAATAGTTCAAGGCATTCCCTACATAATATTCCGATGTAGATGAGTTAATGAGGTACATATCAGATTAGTAGACGGCTTTCAAACTCATGACAGGTAACCTGTCAAAAAGTTAAACCTAACAAGAGGTAATCGGTGATTATCTTGGCCTCTAAGCAGACAAATACAAAATTAATAATCATAATTAGTATATTTATTTTTATTTAATCTGCAAATTTATACTAATTGAAATAATTATTTTAGGGAAAAGGAGATCACACATCTTTGTAAGCAAGCTAATTATAGTGTTTATTGCTTCGGCTATATACCTACTGCAATGCTGGAGGCAGGAATTCTAAAAAAGATGGTTTGGCCTCGAGGAAAACTAAATCTGAAGTTTAGAGAGAAGTCTCAGAACCCTTTGAATTTAACAAAAATTGAAGTGCAAAAAATTATCTCAGATCCCTTTGACGCAGATAAAGGGGATACCAATCTAATTATGACCTACCATCAAAATTTAGAGCATTTTTTGAAGTATGGTGGTTTGAAAAAATAGTGGACAGACCGACGGACAGACACGTGACTGAAAAATGTGCCTTAACGCCTAAAAATCCTGCGCGAAAGAAATTGATAGGTTTTGGATTTTGAATTTTTAGACAAAATAATTGGTTCTTCAGTATAATCACAATGCTTCCATTACCTTAGTTAAGCTCGGAAACAAAAATATAATAATAATATATTAGGAGGCTCCGCCCCCTACTCGCTTCGCTCGCCATCCCCCGAAAAGACGTGGTAGCGACCGACATGTTATGAGAAGGGATGAGTATAGTTATGGAATATGTGAAGGAAGTAGGATAGTGGATGAGGTGTAGTGGGGATGGACGCAACTACTATCTCCTTTCCTTTTCTCGCTGACATTTCAGTATACCTACTCTCTGTCCCGCCTTACAAGCTTTCCTCTTGTCGGACGAATATATATAATATCACCCTCACTCTGTCTACATGGTTAGTACTGTCACTCTCAAGAGCTCCCTTTTCTCCCCCGGACTCAAACCTCTTCTAGGGGGGTATCGCCTAACGCACTCCACACTCAGTGAAGTATGTCACACTCACTCTGAACTCGTTTTTTTACAAAACTTTTTTAATAATATAGATAGATTATGGTAATTAATACAAAATATGAACCTGCAAGAATAAGTTTTCGCTTTCGTTTCTTTACTTTGTAAGTGCTTCTATAAATACCTCCCTTTTTATAAAAATAGCACGTAGCTTGACGTGGAAGCTTTGACAGAGAAAAGCATAATTTCGTAGCTTACCAAGTATGTATTTGTTTAATCTGTAAAAATCCATTAGTGGTACTTAAAAATTCGTCTTGCTCGAAAGGTTAATTAACTCTACTCCAACAGTTTAAATTATTTACTGATCTATACATTATAGGCTATAATTGGAATTGAGTTTTGTGAAGAATATACAAGTAGTTTGGAATGTAGACCTGTAGTTTTATTGCTAACTGATATGTTAGTCGTTCAGTACATCCTGTGTTTGCTTCGAGTCAACACCACGATGCACCACACCCATGAAGATGCTTCCAGCAGTGGAAGCGAAACGTCTTCATCCCCTTCGTGACGCAGATTTCACTGAAAAACCAAGCTATTTATGTAGTACATATTATATTTAGAGTAGTTTCATAATAAATTTAACACTAGTCTGGAACAAATTATGAGGAAAATAGGTACTGCATGTGAATAAATATAATTTTGGTTTGGTCCAAACAAGACTAACTTTTGCGATAATTCTTTCTCCCCTTTGGTCATTCTTAAGTTGATGGCTCTAAAATT
Source organism: Gerris buenoi (assembly GCA_001010745.2). NCBI lineage: Eukaryota > Metazoa > Arthropoda > Insecta > Hemiptera > Gerridae > Gerris > Gerris buenoi. The sequence goes on from KZ651202.1 coordinate 20,967, forward strand.
AAATCTTGTTCCCGTGGTTCGATTCCCGGTGCGGGGGTGTTTTTTTCTCTGTATGTCTCCCGTAGTTATTGATAATTGTAATTTGGATTAATTAAATCTTGTTTTTGAAAAGCCTTGTATTTGAATTTAATAGATTCTCCTAGTTTACACCAGAAGCTAATGTCGGTTTCTACCCAACTTTATCAAGAATTGAAAACAACAAGAAAAATTTTACATTTATTAATTAAGATTGTCACAGTTTGATGTGGATTAACTTATTATTAAACACGTCTGCTCTTTTACTTTTTAAATTTTACTTTTTTTTAAAAATTTTCCATGAAAAAATAGTTGCTAGCTTTTCAAAAATGAACTTATTTCAGCTCATTTACCAAGAATTGAAGATCTGTTGGTGCCTGTTTCTATTCTATTACTATGCTTATTTTTTAGCATAATTTAAGCTACAGGGCAATAAAACGTTACACCATATTTCAACTTTGATCTTGAATACTTCGGTGTGTGGTACTCGGATTTATGGGTGAAATCATACATAAGTTAGGCTATTATGTGGACAAAACAATTTGACTGGGTTTGTATGAAATCATAACGCATATTTCTAACTAATTATAAAATAAACTAAAACAATAACTACAGCTACATTACAAAGCGTTAATAAATAAAATACAGAAAGCTACACTCGCTTCACATTTACGAAAATCAAATAATTATAGTGAATAGTTTTACGTTTTTTCCCCCTTTATGTATTAATACCACAAATTACCACAAGAATGAACGTGACACTAATCTCATAATGAACTTTAATCAAACGATATAAATTAGAATTTTGTATTTCTATACTTATTTTTAAATTTTCATTTTTTTAATGTTGCAGTAAATACTAATATAAATATATTGCTTATAACCCTCATTTTCCATTTTTTAAATTGTTAAAAAGACTCTACTAAGAGTAAAGTTAACTGCATATTGGCATAAGATTTAAATGGTTCTCTCCCACGTGAACATTATACAATAACAAGACAGAATGTTAGGATCCAAATATTAGGCTAAACTGCCAATATCCCTAGCGTTGGGTGTTAACTCGTTACTTATAAGGATATTGGGTTGGAAGATAAGCCTAAAATTCCTTCCTAATAGGACAAGGGTCCAATTCAGGATAAAACAACCAAGGGATTCTGGATATAGAAACATTTCATTTCATATCGATCCCATGAATTCTTCACACCAATTTAAACCCACCATTCTATGTATATTTTTTATCACCTGACTTTTGAACAATATATTGCCATGTTTAAACCGTAGGTCAGGGTAAAAGATACTTGACTTTTGTAGGCAAGTATAATCATAACATTTTACTATTTTTTATCTAGCAAATGAGCAGAAATCAGTCGGTTATTTATAAAATGCATAAACATCATGAATTTGATATGTTGAAGGTGTAGATATAGATAATTGCCCCAATTTTTTTGTAGGCCAATATAATTTTCCGATATTTACATTATAAAATATTTTTATTTTTTTAAAATTTTTGGTAGTTTTATTACTACGGAAAGATTAAATTTTAAATAATCCAAATTACAATTATCAATTACTACGGGAGACATACAGAGAAAAATACACTCCCGCACCGGGAATCGAACCACGGGACCTCTGTTTACCGTACAGGTGCTCTTACCATCTGAGCTATACTATGTAATTGATAATTGTAATTTGGATTATTTAAAAATTATAAAATATTTAAATTCAAGTAAAAAAGAAAGGGTTATTCGTAAATTTCTCATTCAACGTTAAATTGACATGTTTTACGCATGCCGCATTGAAAACGCCCCAATTCTCATAATTGTTAAAGACAAAAACATTGGAGGATACGCCACAATGAATACACTCACGAAGTTTCAGAGGAGTATTTTTTATTTCAAAATTTAAGGCCGGGGCCGAGCACTATACAGTTAACCTCCCTTTTTAACCAACCCGAGAAAATCCAATTTTTGGATGTTCATCATAAAAACGTTAATAAGATTTCTTGAAAACACCTTTTTAAAGATTTAATTGTCGCTATTTTCGATGGATGATAAGGTGTAAATAAAAATAATTACTCCATTTTTTTCCAGAGACATTTCGACCCTTCCTAAGGTCATCATCAGTCTTAACTTCTATATTCATACAATAATTTAATCAAATAAATATCACATATTCTTAATCATGGTGTGTAATATATATTATGTAAAACTAATATTCTACATACTTATAAGATATAATGTGCAAAAAAGTGTCTGAATAACATCAAACTAGTATTTTGTATAAAGTTAATCTTTTAGTGCCTTTTAAGAATAGTTGGTCGGCTATCTTTGTCTGCGAGACAAAGCTAGACAATAGGCATTTAAAAAAAAAATCACAGGGAAGTACTTGCCCCAAGTACTTTTTAGGGTTTTGTAGATGAGTAAGCATACCCATTATGTAATTATGATTTCTGGTCTTCGATCTCAAGAGTCCGGGTTCGATTCCCCGGGGGGTCACAATGTTTTTTATCAGTAATAAACCAATAAGGAATGCAAACTTTAAAAAAGCAAATATATATTTGTGTCCTACTCTTCAGCAGCTTTCATTTGATACCCAACTCAAAATTTTTGAAAAATAAAATTTTGGGCGCACCCCAAATTTTTGCGCACAAAATTGACAATTTTTAAAATCTTTGAATGAACTCCCGGAAATATCATCGCCCTAATATAAGGTATTAGCATGAATTATTTCGAAATTTTAGCACCAGCCGATCTATAGTGGTTGGGGGGGGGACAATTTTTTTTGGGTATATTTTGATTTTTTCCCCCTATAAGGAATGCAAAATTTAAAAAAGCATATATATATTTGTGTTCTACTCTTCAGCAGCTTTCATTTGATACCCCACTCAAAAATTTAAAAAAATGTAAATTTTTGAGTTTACCACATTTTTTTGAATTGCGCATGCGCAAATCTAATTATGGACTTCTGTATATTTTTCCTCTGGTTGGGTCAAAAAGTTGCACCAGGGTTCCAAATTTCAGCACTTTCGCTTGAACGGTTCGGGCCCTATGAACCAAAGAGCGACGGACAGACGGACACATCACCCTCGGCATAAGGGTTTTGAGAAGTATCTACAAAACCCTAAAAAGAAAAGTTGATTTTAGTTTGTCCCTTGATAGGTTAGTTATCTAAATATTACACCAAATTAAAGTGGTCCCCTAATAAGGGACAAACTAACATCAACTTGACTGTGGGTGTAACAATTAATTTTTACTTAGGATCATGAGTCACATTATTTACCATAATTGGTGGGACATAGCTGATCTCCGCACCGGTTTGTTTTTTGCAAATACCTAATGCCAAGTTATGTCCCGCAGACGAACTTAGCCGACCACTCTTCTTTAGATATTTTTTATAGTTTTACTATTTAGCATGCTTAATATTTATATAGAAGAGTTTACTAGTATGCGATGTCTTGTAATCTTAGATTGTTGTGCCTATATTGTTTTCTACTACATTTTGACGGTTGTTACGCCTAGTTTTTATCTACAGAAGAGATCTCTCTCATTTTGCTATATATCTCCATATCATAACTTTTATCAAACCTAATTTTGTCGAGAGAAGATATTAACCTTATTCAGGTATACCTTCACAACACATCTTAACTTTTACTTACCTAAGTACCTAGTTTTGGTCTAGAAAATGTTACATCACCAAATAGGTGTAATTGCCCATCTTAATTTGTATAGATTTATCCGCTGCATTTGAGTCCTAAAATGCCTAGATATACCCCCTTCTTTTACAGATATTAATCTTTTCCCCATATTTGGATTGTAATTAGTGAGAAAAAAAATTAATGATATAGTAGGTGTGCTTGCAGTGGTGTAGAAGTACTGAACAATATTGTAATCCCTCCTACCTTAGAATCTTTACCATATAAATTAATTAATAATTAAAATCAAACCAATTAAATTTAATATAGTTTTATTAATGTGTAAGTGTGTAACAAAGAAGTATATATTAATTAAATTCACATTAACCTATACTAAGCAACGTATATCCTACTAATTAAATTATATGCACTACCTGCATATCATAAATGTTCTGTTGGTTTCAACATTTTGTTCCTTTCCTAAATTATTCGTTAACGAAATTCCCCTTTGAACAAGTAACTTCATGAGTAATCTATCCATTATTTATTTATATTATAGACAGCCTTTTTGAGCTTGTTTCTTAAAAGAAAGTATTTCATTTGGTTTCATTGTCCACATCGAATCTTACAGGCTGAGTAGGTGAATAAAACGGAAAAATAATATAATTATGTAAATTGTAATACCTTTATTTGTTTATACAAAAATAGGTATACATGTGTAAGTTATTTTTGCTTCCGAGCTTACCGAAGGTAACGGAAGCTATGTGATCGTTCTGAAGAGCGAAACATTTTTAGGTGTCCGATTTCAAAAATTCCAAGACAGAAATCCATTTCAGACATCGGGGAATACTCGTATTGTTGGTTCCGTGTCTGTCTGTCGGTATGTCGCTCAAATTTTTGAACCAACATATCTTAAAAACTACCCATCCAATTTTAATGAAATTTGTAGGTATGTTAGGTCATAATTATTGTTGGTTCCGTTTAAGTGTCAACCTTCTGCTCTCATTTGTTTCTCTTCCACATGCGCACAAACGTACATTTGTTTACACCTATAGTTTCGAAAATACTTATCTGATTTGTTTGAAACTTTTATAGTTGATCAGAAGTATTACCTTCGGATCAGAAGTAATCCGCAGGTAGTCACAGCTTAATTTTATCCGTCTGCTCTCTTTAACTTTTGCTAAATTGATACTATAATTAATGTAAAAAATCAAAACAATTTTGAAAGATTAAACAACGGGGGAAACAATAAAACTAATTAAACAGTAATGGTACAAAATCAAGTACGTAATAGGATGCGGGGAAACTTGGGAGTAGCGTCCAATAACGTATTTAAATAATTTTATGCTTTTAAAAACCATTATTGTCTAATCAATTTATTTTTTTCCCCTATTTATATTTGAAATCATCTGTAGGCTACGATCGACAACAACCAACAACAAACTTCTTAAAAATCAGACTAGGTAGTTGGAGAAGATGTGTTGGTTCAAAAAAATTATCTGTTCCTTTATATCTCTTTAAAGGATTTCTGTCTTAGAAATGTTTAAATAGATGACAAAAACAATTTTTCTTCTGATCAGATCACATACCTATCGTTACCTTTGGTAAGTTCTGAAGCAATACATGGACATTTGTATTTCCATTACATTTAAAACTTGATGTCCTGGATTCAAGCTAGAAGGTTGGCTCAAGATCGCAGAGCTTGGAAAACTCTTGTAAACACCTTTAGGTAGAAGAGGACGCTATTAAGTAAGTAAGATATTACAATGATGATCGTAAAACGTGTGGACTGTCTGAAACGATTAAGTAAGTAATTAGATTAAGTTCTAATTATAATGATAATGGGGCGATGAAGAGGAGCATGACCAATAATGGTCAAAAGCCGGCTTTGTTCTTAGTTGAAAGACGTTTTTCTTTATCTATATATATATATAAAATCCAAATACCACTCACTCACTCACTGACTGACACATCACGATATCTCTGAAACCACTGGACCTACGACCATGCAATTTTGTAGGTGTGTTCCTCTTACCTCCTAGGTGCTCGCTAAGAAATATTTAAAAAAAATCCATTATCTTGTTTCAAGACGTCGGCCATTTATATACAAAATTCGACAAGACGATATCTCGGGAACCAATTGTACTAGAACCTTGAAATTCAGAAGTTGGCTTCCTTTTATGAAATTAGTAACTTTTGATAAATAGTTTACCAATCGGGCATTTTGATTCAAGATGGCGGCCATACATATATAAAAGTCAACATGTGTGCATGTTCTTTATACAAATCTACAGTTTTAGTCCGATCTCGAATTTGCACACTTGACCTTCAAAGCAAGGGGAAAATCACTGTCTACATGAATATTCAAAATTTTAATTTTGGTACACAGGGGTACGGGGTACAAATGTTAAAGTAATGAACATCCTTCATGATGCATATCGTTGAAAAGCTCTTTAAGAGGACAGTAATTGTGGTTATGTACAGTTTTATCATATTTTCACTTAGAAGGGGGTAAGATTGAAAAATATAGCTATATCTTATATAAAAAAGTGTATCCGTATGAGGGTATGTCTTTTATCCTAATTTGATGAATATTTTCACACTTCTTCAAAACAAGGTGAAGGTCACTGCCTACATGAGATTACGCAATTAAAATTTTGGTACACAGGGGTACGGGGTACAAGTAAAGAATACCCTTCATCTTCATGATGCATGTCGTTGAAATGCTCTTTAAGAGTACAGTAATTGTTGTAGTGTGTACGGGGTACAAATGACAAAGTAATGGATACCCTTCATGATACAAATCGTTGAAAAGCTAAGAGAAAAGTAATTGTTCTTAAGTACAGTTTTGTCTTATTTTCATTTAGAAGGGGGAGAGGTAAAATGGAATATATATATAATATATCTTATATATCTATATATGTATATAAAAGTCAACATATGTGGGTACATATGCATGTTCTTTTATACAAATCTAAAGTTTTATTCCGATCTCGATGAGAATTTACACACTTGACTTTCAAAACAAGGGGAAGGTAACTGTTTACATGAATTTTCGAACTATAAATTTTGGTTCAAAGGGGTACGGGGTACAAGTAATGAATACCCTTCATCTTCATGATGGATATCGTTGAAATGCTCTTTAAGAGTACAGTAATTGTTGTTATGTACAGTTTTGTCATATTTTCAGAGGAGGGGGGTAAATTTAGGATATTTGCAAATGATCTTATCAAAGAGGTGGGGGATATAACTAGGAGGGATAGAATCTAGATATTCTCGCATAGTAAAATAATTTGTATGCTTTCCTGGTAGTTTATAAACTTATCAAATTTAAAAACACTCTGTAGCGAAGCACGGGTATCCAGCTAGTTCCTAATAAGAATTAAAGTTAATTTTTGAGCCATTGAATTACTATTCTCTGCTTAAAATTTCAGTGGTTAAGAATTTCTTAAGTTTTTTAAAGTTTTTATTTAAGATTTCTTCATTTAAACTGTGGAGTCAAGAGTTAACGATGATTTAAAGTGGGCCCATGAAACCACCCCCTGACACAGATCTTTGTGCCATGATATATAGCACCAACCTTAAAAATACGAGGGGGGGAAAAAGCACAAAGAATAAAAGTTAGTCCAGAGGGAGGTGGAAGTCGGTCGTGGGTGTCCCCTCCCCCCACAAGGGGTCCCTCCCCCTTTATTCAAGGAGGGGGGTTGTGCTCAACAGGTTGCTATAACATAGTAGGGAGCTCATTCCTCGGTGACATCCCGAACAAGTACCATCCCAGGAGTCAGGTTAGTTGACAACGCTCTACGGGATTAATCCCGCCATCCCTAAGATCGTCCTACTGATCCTCACTTAGATATTCCCACCTGTTGATCAGCCATGGCTATCTCAAGATCGATGATATCCAACGTTCTTCTTCTCATCATTATTCATCATACACTCTCCTTACCTTCTTACAGATCAGGTATCTTCAATTAAACCAATGCCCCTATAAATATAATTACTCATTTCATTTTCTTTATCCAAAGTGTACATGACCGAAAGGCATAGGTTTGAAGTTTTCAGGTTGTAGCATAATATAACGACCAAGTTAACCGTGTGGTTTTCCATAAAATGTCAGAACAATAAGCACATTTTGTAGCGTAATATATACAAAAAGCTTATGATATGTGAAATTGTCTTCCAATAAGTGCGACATGACTTCTTCGCGTAGAAAATCCACTGAAAATTCCCAGTAGAGTTTCCAGTGATCATACTGGGAAATGAAGTGTATTTGTTTGGACCTGTCTTGATTTATTACCTGTCTTAGGACTATATTTACTTTTAAACAATATTAAATATGCACAGAAGGTTGAAATTTTAATGGAACCAACAATGGGATAGTTATGACCTACCTTCAAAATTTCATTAAAATCGGACGAGTAATTTATAAGATGGTAGAGGTTTGAAAAAATATAGTTCCTCGATGTCTGGAAAGTATTTGAGCCTAATTTTGTTTTGGAATTCGAAGACAATAAAGAAGTTAGTTGTTTAGAATGATTTCAATGCTTCAGTTACCTTCTGAAGCTCGGAAGCAAAATTCTTAAAATAAACTAATTTAATTAAAGTTATTTTATAAAATATAGTTAAATGTTTACTTTAGACACGATATAAAAGCTTTATATGACAATTTTTGTTAACAAATAATGGCTTAAGATAGACAAAACCAACTCATGCAATTTAATGCTTTTATACGGGTTGGGTTGGAGTTTTTGATGACAAATTTCGGTATATGCGAATCTGTTGAAAGATTCAGTAATAGTATAAGGGGTTTTCTCTATCATCTCAGTTGTTTCATCCAAATTTTGGCAAAAAAAAATGTTGGCTAATATATATTCCAGGCCCAGATATTTTCCAAAAATAGAGCTGCTCCAGGTTTAATAAAGTTAGTTTAGAAAGAATTTTTCAAACACCCTCTTTATTTTTGTTTTCATCAAATTAATTTTAAGATAAATCCTCCAAAATATTAATTTTATAATGTAATTTTTTTTTTAAGTAAAAAAAACAAAAAAAAAAAACTTACATATTTATTAATAAATAAATTTATAGGATAACAATAGGATCAGGCAAAAGTAAAATTATTTAATTATTTAATAAAAATATTATTGGTGTTATTCATTTAGTGCATTAATTAAAGGTATTTAGTTTCGTCCGGCCTGTAGATATTATGAAGAAAAAATATCTTAAGATGGTAAGATCCTACGTCTGGTCCTAGGTAAAGTGGTGTTGATGATGACATAGATAAAATTTAATGCGATATATTCTCGAATTTGATGGAAATAGATGATATAGACTGATTTGAATGACTAGAATAAGGATATAACTCGATAAGATTATTGTAAATAGCAATATAACTAACTGCGATAGCGGGTGTTAAAGTTAATCTTAGTTGGATGTTAACTAATAAACATAAATGGAGATTTGCGGACGGAGCTAATAAAGCTTTTTTGATTATAAACCTAGTTTTAACCTTTATAAAACAATAAATAACTTAGTGATGCACTTATAACCAAAAATTCCTTTATTTTAATAGGAAGGATTAAACATTAATTTGATTATTATTATAGTTAACTATAGACCATATTATAAGATTGTTACTTACTAAAATTGTGTGACAAGGATAAACACATGATTATCTTGTTCTGTCCTCTTTATTGCTTCCGAGCTTAGCGAAGGTAACGGAAGCGATGTGATCGTTTAAATAATAAACAATTTTGGTGTCTCCGATTTCAAAAATTTCAAGCCTAATCTTTTGCAGTAATCAGGAAACATTAATTTTAGGTTCCGTGTCGGTCTATCACTCATTTTTTTTACGAACCAGAATTTTCCCCCGTTTTTATAAAATTATTTTGATTTTTCACAGTAAATAAAGTACCAATTTAGCAAAATGTAAGGCGCAGACAGTTTACATTAATCTGGGGCCATCTGCAGGCTACTTTCGACATACCAGCCAATTTTCATAAAAATTACATAAGTGCTTTAAATGATATGGGTGTAAATAAATGTAAATCAAAAGAGTAGTTTTTAATAGTTAGTTCGCAAAAATTGAGCGATAGGTCGAGAGGCAGACACGGAACCAAAAATGTTCCCTGATGTCTGAAACGGATTTCAGTCTTAGAATTTTTGAAATCGGAGACCTAAAATATTTTCGTTTTTCAGAACGATCACATAACTCTGGTACGCTCGCGGAAGCAAAATCAAATCAAATTTGACAGATTTAAAAAAACAGGGGGGAAAATTAAATAAATTTGACAAAAATAGGTTTTAAAATCATTAAAGTACACGAAATAAGACTCAAAGAAGCAAGTGCTACTCTACATATTATTTTCTTCAAAATTATTCTTTTAATAGACAAAGTAGTAATATTTTTGTATTATTTGAAACTGGTTCGATGCTATTAATCTTTGTATGAAGTTATTCTATAAAAACGTAGACATGGATATTGCTACTCGTATTTTCGGTATTTTAAGCTTTTATAATTTATTCAATACTGCGTACCAAAGTTTGTTAAACAAAAAATTAGTCAATAGGACTTAATTTCACCCATTTGCCCAGACGACCGACATACACTTTAATTTTGATTTTTAAGAGACAGATCTAAAGCTCGAAAATGTGTCGAAATCCAAATGTTGATTTTCTTATAACTGTGAATATACTTTTCAATATACTTTAAATTTTTTCCCGCACTAGGCGGGAAAAATTGTTTATATTTCGTATCAATAGAGGCCAGTCAAATAGTACACTAAAAAACAATAAAATCGCAAACAAACGGCTAGTTCTGCATTTTTAGTATGTTGTTAGGGACACTACCAGTAGGCTATACCTAATTTTGCAGCTTCGAAATACCTGTGCTAGCTGCGTAGCACTCGAAAAACCACGAAATTTTCGCACTTTTTGCGGTTTTCTTGCTATATCTTCTAAACCATTAGTTTTGTCAGGAAACATGTTCTATACGTGTTTAATGTAGGTTAAATTTGCTACAAGTGGAGACCAGAATAAATTCTGTTGGTCCAATAGTTACCAAGATACAGCCTTCCAAAATGGGCTATTTTTTCCAAAAAAGTGAAATGTTAAGATTTGGTCAACTTTTGATACCGAAATCATGGAAAATACTCATTTTAGGATAAAGTCATAGGGAGAGATGTTATAGCAAATTTAGTAGGCTTTAATCTCATCACAAAACAATGTCTGTAGGTGTGAAAGTTTCCTCAGAGTTCTTAAAGAACCAAAAAATGGATGATCTGAATTTTTTGCAGATTTACCCTGTTAAGTTCCCACGACGGTTTCAGGGGTATTTGACTGCCTCACACGCGCCATTTTTCTTCAATGTTTCTTCCGTTAGCTGGCTGTGATTAAATAAGATTTTTTTTTTTGTTAATGATTCTGGTCTCCAACTTGTAGCAAATTTATCCTACTTTAAACACGTATAGAACATGTTTCCTGATAAAACTAATAGTCTAGAACTGCGAAAATTTCGTGGTTTTTCGAGTGATGCGTAGCTAGCACAGGTCTTTTAAAGCTGCAAAATTAGGTATAGCCTACTGGTAGTGCCCCTAACAGCATACTAAAAATTCAGAACTAGCCGTTAGTTTCCGATTTTATTGTTTTTTAGTGTACTATTTGACTAGCCTACTTCACTACTTCAGCATTTCAGCAAAAAGGAACTTGTTTGGTTGTTTTAGGGGGAAAATTGGCCGCCATTTTGAAATAAAAAATACGAATTTGCTATTGTCACAGATTGACTTTTAGCTTTAATTTCGTGGTTTTTCGAGTGCTACGCAGCTAGCACAGGTTTTTCGAAGCTGCAAAATTAGGTATAGACTACTGGTAGTGCCCCTAACAACATACCAAAAATTCAGAACTAGCCGTTTATTTGCGATTTTAATGTACTATATGACTGGCCATAATATACAGAAATATATATATAATTATTCTTGTCCACCTTTAAACATGATTTTTTGAAATTATTTATTCCTCGAATGCTCCCAAAACTTGTTATTAGAAGCCATTTAGGTTTATTACTTAAAATACACAAATTTATTTTTTTTGTTTTTTTACACTTGCAACAGAACTATTTTGTCAACAGGTTTTATTTTGTGCTTGCATAAAAGCCAATTAAATTTACTACAACTTCATTTCTTATGACTTTTTTCGTAGGGGAGATGTTTTATGCCGATATTCGCATCGAAACGAAAGCAATACATACATTTTTCATTTTTTGGAAAACACTGCCAATTTTCGACGTGTCATATCTCGGTAACTATTGGTCGTACAGAGTTGCCATTGATTGTAAAAAAAAAAGCTAATTATATTTACTACGACTTCATTCCTCATGACATTTCGCGTAGGTTATTAGCTTTACGCCGATATTCGCCTCGAAACAAGAGAGGTACTTAAAAATTCAATTTTTTGATAAAAATGTCCGATTTTTAAATTACAATATCTCTGGACTTATTGGTCCATTGACTTATTGGACTACTGCAAATTTACTGTACTTTAAAAATATAAATATTACCTAACATCGAAAAACACATAGTTTACGAGTTATATGGCAAACTAAAACAAGTAGGAATTTTTTTCAGTTTTTCAGCTATTACGCAGCTAGCACAGGTTTTTCGAATCTGCAAAATTAGATATAGACTACTGGTAGTGCCCCTAACAACATACTAAAAATGCAGAACTAGCCGTTTGCTTGCGATTTTAATGTACTATATGACTGGCCTAATATGCAGATAAAATATAATATAATGTTGAGGTGAGTTGAATTGTCATGTTATCTCAATCGTAGAAATAATAATTATTGATAATTTCTTATTTATATTTTGAAGTAACGTCATTAATATATTTCTATGTAGACGTAAATACTTGTTATAGGTTTGGTTCAAGGTCTATCATCTATAAAGGTATGAGATATCGTTTACTTTTTCTGCTGATTGCGTCACTCACACATATACCTATTAACAAAGAATAAAGAACTAAAACTAAGTCGTCTCAATATTGAAAAATTCCTAGGCTGAAATCCGTCTCGGATACTTATTTTTATCTGGTGTTAGTCTGTCGTTATTCATGTTGCCGAACCACCATATCTTAAAAAACCACTTGTCCAATTTTAATGAAATTTAAATTCTATGTTTCCAAACTTATCCTTCACAGCAAAGTTCCATTTATCCGTGACCTAGTGTCCTTCCGATACAAATCCTTCCACATTTAAAGTAATGAAATACTAATGATGCGGTGCAAAAGAACTCGCGTAGAATTATGCTCTTACATCAGCAACACTATTAGGATAATTTTTCGATGAAGAACTTGTCATTCTAAATCATCCTTAAAAAGTGCTTTAAAATGATTTTATATAATATATGCCATACAAGTATGAACTTGCTTCTTATCTCCCTCATTTTGGCCATATTTGTTGCCATACTTTTTAATACATATTATTTTCTACTCTAAGACCTTTAAAACGATAATGGCCCTGCTGACTTAAATCTTATCCATTAGTCGTCCAAAATATCGGCCGTCATCTTGAATTTAAAGTAAAAAATACTGATAAGCAGTGAGCCAAATTTCGTACAAGGTTGAAAGCTCTGGTAGAAAAACTATTCAACTTTCATTTGTACATAATCATTAAAAAAACCCTTTTTAGTTGTCCTTCTAATTGGCCGCCATCTTTAAAATATTAAATGTGAAATTTCAATAGTCATTTACTCTATTTACACTCTTAAATGTTTTAAAAATTATGTATAACATGTCATGCTGACTAAAACTTTATCTTATTTTTCCATCATATTGTCCCCTATCTTGAAAATATAAATGTGCAATTTTAATAGTTAATTCTTGTAAAAAAAGAAAAAGATTTGCAACAAATTTTTTTTAAAAAAAAATTCAATAAATTTCTCTAAGTATAGAAAACTATATGTAAAAATATATTTTCTTTGGGTCTGGTTAGGGTTACAATAAATAAACTCCTCCTTTTCTTAAAAACAGCTATATTTCGCCCTAACTCAGGGCTTCTTCAGGCTATAACATTAAAATTCGAAAACACATTTTAGTAGGTATACATTTTTGTTTTTATAAATACAATGGGGAACAAAATTGGATTAAAATCTAGTTATTTTTGTTTAAATTTAATATAAATAATGTAACATAGTAAAAGAAAAAAATAATAAATAAATAAATACCTGGTTATACTTTTTATGACATTTTTTGGTTTTGAATAAATTCACAAATTCATTTCAGTTGAAAAAAACAACAACTTCGTCATACTAA
>KZ651202.1:58378-70134 GCA_001010745.2 Gerris buenoi
GAGGTTTCTACGATTTGGTTGCAGTTTTATATTTGTTTATTAAATAAATTATAGATGCGCTAACTTTTGGTGCTTGTTGGAGACTTTGTTTCTTCAACCAATATTTAAATTTCTCCGACTTTATTAAATATTTACTGGAACAGTGCCGCGCGGTTCCAATTTTTTGATATTTAAGTATTTTTTTATTTAAATTGGCAGAGTATTTTTAAATAAGTTCTTGAAGGATTGAGGATTAACAATCCTTCAATCCTCAATGTAAAACTAACATCATTTCTATGATTTGTCTGATAAATTCAGAGCAGCTGTTCATGTCATATAGTCAAGCACACTCAAAATTTTCGTGAAGGTCGGTTTCGAGGATTCACTGGCACTGAAACGAGTGATAAGGAACTTCCTTCCAAAAATGGTCTGACAGGGTGGTCTCTCCGAATTTCCAGATTGTTTGTGGTGAAAAACTGTCAGCATTTCCTGTTGCAGGTAAATGCCCTGATACGGCTGGTTCAAAACAGTCGAATGTTATTTATCATTATAGTCCAGAAGTACTGCTGGCCAGCATAGCCCATCAGCGAGCAAAAACTGAGGACAAACTGAAAGCATTTCTCTGGATATCCGAACAGACGTCGTTGTAAGTTTACAACGACAACATAAAGTTTAGAAATGTAGTAGGGGATTTTTAATATGTTTCTACTGTACATATCTTACTACAATTATTATATAATAAATCTGTTTGATGCAACTAGTTCTAAACTTTTCTATGGACATAATTTTTTCATCCAGTGTTTTATTCAGTGTTTATTTTCTATTTAATAGTTGTTAAATTTATTTATTACTCAACATTTTATAAAAATTTGTTATCAAAATGATTTCTCGAGAATCAAACCTGACCACTAACTAGGGTTTTAACCAAAAAACTTATTTAGCTAAATTAATTTTAGCTCATCATTTGAGGGCACTACCCTCCAAAAACTCCGATTAAAGTGAAAGGAAATATTTTTCGAAACTGTTCTGACGAATTATTAAAAATTTCTTAATGTAGTTCATTTAAATGCGATTCTAATCATTTAAGTTTTTAGAGTTTAAAAAAATTAAAAATTAAAAAAAATAAAATCATTTAGTGGATCTTTAAACTAATATAACTTCAGAATCTCAAAATTGAATTTTCAAATATTTTTTTATACGAACGTGAGAAAGTAAAATGGGTTGTACAGTATTACAATCACAGTGCAACTCACTACGACCTTGCCAATGCCTAACTGTGAGTGAATTGATCGCAATGAGACCGCGGTCTGATTGCGATGTCTGAAGCTCTCATGTAAATCCATTAAATTCATTTTGACTGTGGTCTGACTACCCCTAACCACCTCTAGACCGCGGTCTGACTGCGACCCCCTATTCATTCTATTAGGGACAGTCAGACCCCAGTAAAAATATCCTCGGTGAGAATTCGATTAGTACGTGTGACTGTTCCGAGGCTTCTAGTGTGAAAGCTCACATTTAAATCCATTGAATTAATATAAACTGTGGAATGCCGTTCCATGAACAATATGCATAAGACGTTTCTCTATAAATGATCGTTTCCAGTTAATTAGGTTTTATAACTTGCAACAGGTGAAGCTAGTTATTCCCCGACGCTGGGATTTCAAGTAGGTACAGAGATTATTGATGTAGCAACATAAACTTTTCTGTGTCTGATCTACCAATATAAAGGAGTGAATCCTACAGGTTTTGGGGTGGTTTCATCTCTAGAAGTGTCTTTAAAACTAAGCCACTATATTAAATGCTTAACATTTTTTATATACGTATGTCCTCTGAACATCTCTTGTATAACTTATTTAAAGGTGCTAATTGCTATTATTGTTTTGTTAAAATAATCAGCATTCTAAACTTGTTTTTTTTTTAATAATTAATTTTTAAATATACATATATATTTTTACTTAGACACACTTAATTTGAATTCCGACATTGCTAAATACTCACTTATTATTAGTCTTTATGTATTCATACTGTTGATTACTTAATTTAAATTAAATAAAAAATTATGACAGGCCTATTCATTTCTTCCATAAAAAAAACAAAAAAAAAAACAAATTACTTCCACACGCACTAAACAAAAACGTGATGACGTAAACGATGTAATTTTTCACAGTCGAAATAAATTAAGGCTAATTCTAGCACCTTAATTTATTAGTTAGGAAATTTCTTAATGAAATAAGCCAAGATTCAGCAGGGAATTTCACGTCGAAAAAGCGATTATTCTCAGTGAAAAGAATAAATTAAAAAAAACAATATAGAGTATTTATAAAAGTGTAGATTATAATATAATTCCCCGGCGTGAGGTTAGATTCCCTGGGGCGCACGAAGCTTACCATACTCAGCCCTAATTCCATTTCACCCACGCTTCCATGGCTACATAATCAAACTGGAATCAATTATTAAAATTAAGTAATTACTCTTAAAACTAATATCAATACTAAGTGCAGGGAAGCCATCATGATGCCTTTCATAATCTTTCAAATTATCTTAATAGTCTTAGACCACTTTCTAATTGTATTTAGGTGCTTCCATGACATCGTGATGAATTTGTTTGTATCTATCTCCCAAGATACTAACTTTGTCAGAACAACAAATAAAGATAAATAGACAGCCAATTATTGTGACACTTAGCTTCCTCACATCCTATCACGTGCTTTATGGATTTTATGCTTTTACAAGCCATTATTGTCTAATTCATTTAATTGGTTTCCCCGTTTTATTATCAAGTCAAAATTGTTTTTTTTTTTTTTTACATGAATTAAAGTATCAATTTATGAAAAAGTAAAAGAGCGCAGACGGTCTAAATTAATTTGGGGTTATCTGCTATCTAGTTTCGACAAACTATCCCAATTCCATAAAAATTAGATGAGTAGGGTAAACCGGGGGAATGCCGCATCCGGGGCAATGGCGCCACCCGCGATAGCTTGGAAGAAGAAAATTTGCATAACATGTTTATATTAAAATAAAATTTGTTTTATCTACGACTTGCACTGTAAGTGGACTTTACAATGCTAATAACAGAGAGGGAAGTGTTACTTCCCTCCCTTGGGAGTGAAAAAACAATCATACCAACTTAATAGGTATTTTTTTTAGGTAAATTTTAAGTATTATGTTGGTAGTAATGATTTTTTAGCTGTTTTGTTTACTAATTTTTCGGGAAGGTTACTTTAGGTTATCATACAAAGTCTTTAAATTAAAAACAAACAACGTAATTAAATTAAAAACGTATATATTTAGTATAAAAATTATTATTTTAATAAATCAAGTAACTAAATACCAGTTTAAGGTGTTTAAATTACGTGAATTTGTAGGTAAAACTTTTATATTTACAAACAATAGCTATTACCCATTGTGCACTAGTCGTAGATAAAATTTAATACGCAACATGGATCGAAGTATTTCTGCTCTCGGGATTATCTCCCTCGGCAAGCCTCGAGAGCTAATACTATAGTTATCTCCCTCGGCCTTACGGCCTCGGGAGCTAATGAAGTTTTCCCCTTCGGCGGTGCCTCAGGAGAAAACCTAACCTAGAGCAGGAAAACGTACTTCTTTCCCTTGTTGCGTAAATAACTATTTATAATGTGTTACTTTTAATATTTCACTGTTCCTTCTTAGTACATAGTTAAATGGATTGGCGTCATTACCCTGGGTCTGGGTAATACCACCACAGCGCAAAGATTTAGAAATTGAATTTTTATACTGGTTTCCTCTACAGCTATAGGAATGATTAAATTTGTAAAGATACTTAAGTTTGTTTACATTATTCAATAAATTTACCAAGCATGCTAACACATTTTTTGATAGTAAAAAAAAAAAAAAAAAAAAACAAGGTGGCGGCATTCCCCCGGTCTACTTTGGAAGATATAGAAGTAAATAAATGAATGGGACCAATAATGGTCTAATTATGACCTACCATAAAAATTTCATTCCAATTCGGACTTGGCTCGAAAAAATTGAGGACAAACAGACCGACAAGTAACCAAAAATGTTCCCTGATGACTGAAATGGATTTCTGTCTTGGAATTTTTGAAATCGGAAACATAACATATTTTCGTTCTTCAGAACGATCACATAGCTTCCGTTACTTTCGGTGAGCTCGGAAGCTGCATGCAAATTCCGCAGAATATTTAAATTATTATGGGACCATATGTGGGCTCACTTCGTCATACCATTGGACATAAATAAATGATAAATTTGGATGAAATATTTTATAATAATTAAATTTAACTACGACAACTCAACTAACACTAATTAATTGAAAACACTGGACCAAATAATTACGTTCTCGTATAGTTGTCTCAGATCGATTTTTTCCTATAAAATTGTTAATAAATTTGGTTCTGCTCAATATTGCATGCGCAAATGAATAATGTTTTTTTTTATATTTATGATATTTAAAGCAAATTAGTTAGCAAATATTAATAATACCAAAAAAAAAATATTCCTACCACTACCAACAAAAAAAATCAAGACAATAATTCAAGTTTTAGTGGTTCAAGAATACACAAAAGCTTTTTTTATAAAAAAATAATTTTTCTCGTAAACTCAATGACAGAAAAAAACACTGGGTTACACCAAGAGGAATTTGAATTAGAATTCATGTGCCGCCAAATTATTGATAGAATTTGCCTACCGTGGAATTAATCAGTTGTAATCAGAGTCAATATCTGTGAGTTGACCCTTACCTTTTCTGCTATTTATGTTCTGACGAACCTTTGAGAAACACATTGCAATTTATGACAATTGATGAAGTAATTCTGAGTCTCTGAAGGGTCGTTGGAATCTGTGTTTCAGTAGAACTACTTTAAAAAATTGTATGTAACTTTATTTGTTAAATTGCTTGACATACATGAATTTAAATTAATCATAGACCCTCCTTAATTCTCAAGAATAATAATCTTAAACTATAGTTAAATATCACCGGATAAGTTAAGTAAAAACCTTCTCTTTGCGTTTACATTTTCTTGTGCGCTGTTTATGAAGAATACAATATAAATTATAATAAATGTGCCGAAAGGTCTTAGGGCATGGGTTGGGCATAAATTTTAATATGGCGAAGGGTTGCATCTGCTGTCCTTACCACCCAGATGTGACCCTACACACCTACACACTGCACACTCTCACACTATCACTAGACATAATATTGTACCATCCACCGTCTGCTTTCCTTCACCTAACTATTACAAACCATCTGGAGGAGGTGCAAATATAGTTACATACATAATAATAATTGTTTGTATATATTTGTTATATATATAATAACATCGCCAGCATACTTTTATAGTATCAAATATTATATGTTTTAATTCAATTAAACAGGTGATAGATTAAACGCTGAATCCTGTAATTAGAGAAGTCAAATCTATTTGTTAAACTATCAAACCGATATTTCTAGCTTTGATAAGTTCTGTTCATTAGTAAGATCTCTAATGTCTTGCCTATTAATAAGGTGACCGACTTGTCTTCTTCTATATATATATAAATGAATGTTTCTAGTAGATAAAGCATATTTTATCGGGGAAAAAAATCAAATAAAGCGTCCGATCCTCGCTGTATTTCACAAAATAATTCACAAAATAATGTATTTCACAAAACATAAGAGAGAAACGTAGAATCCTATTTCAACTAAAAAACGAAATTAACCAAAATGATGCCACAATTAAAACACGAATATTTAAAGACTGTTTATATGTAAACGGAATTAGATTTAATTGGTGTTTGGAGAAAGGACTTATGCACGGGAAGCAAAATGGCGTAGCAAAGTTAAATAGCATCCTTCTACATGAGTGGGAAAACTTCGTTGCTAAACTAAAAACCGATCAAAGCAGCTTAGAAAAAAGGCAGACTGAAGAACAAAGAAATGGCAATATATGACTAAACGCCAAAACCTGGCATTATACTAGAGAGAAAACAACAGCAAGGAAAAAGTTAATTATAAACAACGACCCTAAAACCGATATAAATATTAAAAAAAAAAACACAAACCTATTAGCTTTCAACGTCGCAGGACTGAATAAAAAGAAATAAGATGAAGAGTTTTGGAAGTATCTAAGAAGAAATGAAATTATTATTTTGAGTGAGACGTACGTAACAAAAGAAAAAGTAGTGGAATACGATAAATACCTAGAAGACTACGAGAAAAGTTGGACACCGGCAGTAAAAACTCATAGGAAAGGAAGACCCAGTGGAGGAATGCTAGTTGCTGTCAGCAAGGCCCTAGGACACGACGATACGAATAGCTGTATAAAAATTGAGGGTAATATTGTGTTTATTGAGGTAAAAATAAGCGGGACAAATGTTTGTATAGTACCCACCTACCTCAATCCAAATAATTGGGAGACAGATTTTAATCAGCTTTGTGATTTTTTAGTGAAAGTTAAATTTTCTAATTTAATATTAATAGGCGATATGAACGCCAGGGTTGGTAACTACCCTGACTTACCAGATGATATATTACACGAATACGGTTTAACAGGTAGACGTAAGTCAAAGGATTCGGTGGTCGACAGTAGAGGTAAAAAACTAGTAGAGAAGTGTGAAGATTACGGGATGATTTTGCTGAATGGTCGTATTAACGGAGACTTAGAAGGTGAATATACATTTATTAATAGTAACGGAGCCTCAGTCATTGACCTCTGCTTTGTATCCCTCAGTTTCATTCATAATATATTTATGTTTTACCCTGATAAAAAAATATATTCGGATCATTTTCCTATTTGTTTACTATTGCAAAGTCCGGGAGAACATTCANTAAAGAAGGATATTAAAGAATTTAAAATCCTATCGCCAAATCAATTATTCTTCAGCGTTTTGCATTCTATTATCATATTTTTATAAAATCGTCAGAGTAGTTGCGCATATTTTAGATACTTCTATATCAAATTTATATTATTTACCGACATATAAATCTACTTTCTCTTTTTAATTTTTATTTTAATGAATGAGTTGTTAAGGCTAAAAATAATTTAAGGTTAAGATATATTAAATAGTTTCTCCTCTTCAATAAGTCCGAATTGAGACATTCATTCTTGAAATTTTGGTCCATCAACCATAGATGTTACCTGGGTGAAAATGCATTTCCTTGATTATTTTTAACACAAAACATTTCCTTTTGATAATCTCAAAGAAAGTAAGGAAAAGAAAAGAATGCCTACATACCATTTCCCAGATTAGAATACCGTGTTCAAATATTTGATGAAAATTTACTTAAATTTTGAATATTGAAGTGAATGAAGCGAGGTTATTCGCTAAAAAATATATATATACATGTCTAACGGAGTGTTAACTTACATTGGATATTGAATAATATGTGTATGTGAATATGTTCATTGGAATATGCAGATATCATAACTATAATTTTATCAATCAGATCTTATTTTTTATTGCAATCCGTATTCCTACCAATAATTTAAAAATGTCTACCAATTAGTAAAGACACATGACACTACTGAACAAATTTTCGAATACAGTAGAAGAAGTTGATATTTCAATTGAATATAAATACCAAAATAGTGTGTCAATTGGTGTGACACATAGCTTCCTCGCATCCTATAATGTATCTTATTGGAGTAACGTTTTTACAACCCAATATTGTCTAATTTATTAAATTGTTAGTGTGTAAATTATTGTAGAGGGTATGAATACGTCTAGCTAAAGGACAAAATATAGCCAATTATTTATTTAAAAATGTACAACAACCCTTCCAAGACCCTTTTAATTCAATAAGGATGATTGATTAAATACTGCCAATTGTAACACTTCTTTTTGTTAGGGTCATTTTGTTTGTTTTACGTACACAGAAAAAAAGATTGTATTCAACAAAATGACAACCTAAATAGGTCTTTATATGAGTTGTCATCAGCCTTGTTTAATTTTTCGTTACTTTAAGTAATTCTTTTAATAAACGCATTTATGACTGTTTCCCCGAATCATATCTTTTCGGCCATGAGAAAAATAAAATCTGTTAATTCTTTTTGAGAGGAAGCCTCAAAAAGCTGCTACAGTATTTCTGGACCCTGATGCCACTTGGTGACGTGGGTGAACAATTGTTGGTGGTAATGTATGGGCGTATGGGGTAAAAGTAACGACCTCACTGACCTAGGGTACAAACCTTTTGTAAAATTGGCTGAAAATACCTTTCATCTTGTCGACTCTCGACATCTTAGGATGCTTTTAACGTAATTTATATATATAAAAAAAAATCCAACATCAAGCTGTATCTCGAAGCTATTAACTATAGAAACCTAATACTTGTCGCATGTTATAGGACAATAATTCTTCTTAAGTTGGTCCTTATCAATTATTATGCTAAAAAAAAATAATAATAATAAATAAGTTTTTTCAACTACCGGATTTAAGTGAACCCGCCTTTTTTGACGAAAGATTGTCTGGAATGGTCATTAAATTAACATTTCTGTTGAATAAGCAAATATTTATCGTTGATGATACAGTTTATCACCATTTTAAATTTACCGTTATAAAGTTTGTTAAAATTTCCAATCCGATATTTTATTTCTAGAAGGTAAAAAAAGTTTTAATATATTCCTTTCATTTGATTAAAACAAAATCAGGAAAGAAAGCGTGATTTAAGCGTCAAAGAAGCAAGCCTTAATCATAGGAAAGGAAAACGACGCAGAACAGCAATTCCTTATAATCGCCATTTTAACTAGAAATTTATATAGATATTTAAAATATTTTTATCAATCTTTTTCAAATGTTAAATGCTCTTCTTCTTATATAATTTATATAGCTGTAAAAGTTTTAATATATTTTATTTTCATTCGACTAAAATGTTATAAATAAGTTTGTTTATTTGAGATAGACGAGATATTTCAGTTCTATATTTGGCCCCGACTGCCCACTTCAAAAAACTATATATTTGTCGACATTGGTCCTAATTAATTTAGTATCCTTTAAAAATTGATTATTACTTAAATTGTTTTCCTTAAACTCGTCGATGTGGAGAGAATTACATTGAAAATAAGTTCAGTTGATTTTGACGTACCATCAAAATTTCATTCAACTCACACATGCAGTTTTCTCGATAAGATTGTCCTCAAAAATGATGATCGACGACAGATATTAAACCAAAAAAGTCGCTTATTATTCTGAAATAAAACTGAATAAGAAAAATAAAAAATAGACTGACAATTAGTGTGGCACATTGCTTCCTCGCATCCTATCATGTACTTTCTTGTTAGATTAACATTAACATTATTATTATATTGTTTATTGTCTAAAAACTATTAATAGTTTTAGCGATCTTTAACACTTCATAGCGGTGTCGCTGTTGGTATTACTAAAAAATTGTTTTTAAAAAAAATCTTTGCCTCATTGAATAGATGAAGTTTGATTTTTTCCCGGCCTAAAATTCCAATTTTAAATTTAAACTTCAAGTTTACGTGAGCGTTACGCGTGAACGCTTGGTCGGATAACGCTGTCCAACGAACTCGTCCTAAGCATTGGTAAAATGAACATGTATACCAAATTTAATCAAAATCGGTCGAGAATTACTCAAGTTATTGTCGGACCTTTCAAAATTCGCGGACACAGACCGACAGACAGACAGAGGAGACACGAGACCAAAAATGTTCGCTGATGTCTGAAACGGATTTCTGTCTTGGAAAAAATTAAAATCGGAGACATCAAAGTTTTTCGTTCTCAAAAGTGAACACAATGCTTCCGTTACCTTCGGTTAACTCGGAAGCAAAAATGAAAAAACAGACATAAAAAAATTTCCTAGGATTTAATATTTTGGCGTTGTTTCAAAGTGGATGAGCGCCACAACATTTAGAATTAAAATTCGTTTGAATTTCTTAATTTCGCTATAGATATGATTATTCTGAATATATATGCTAGACGAGAGACTATTTTTCGAGAAAATCTGTCCTATATTAGTATACTGGGTAAATCTTAGTACAGTAACTAGTATACTAGGAACTACTATACTAGAAACTAGTAGTATAGTTACTAGTATACTGGTAACTATTAGTAAAGGATGCTACTTACTTTACAGTAAAGTAAGTAGTATACAAGGAACTAGGAGTATAGTTACTTGAATAATTGCTACTGAACTTTCTTATGCATTCATAAAAACATTTTTATTTCTAACTTGATCATAAATAAATGATAAATATATTTTTATGTTACTTTTGTCACTTCCAATACAAATTTTCGGGCTGAAGAAGAAAGCAGAAGAAAAGGAACTGAACTAGGTCGAAGATGTGAGGTAAAAGAAAATAAGCCAAACCCAGTAACAATTAGTTGTAGAGCATGCAGTACAAGATATACGAAGAGCAAAACGATTCCTAGAGGAAACATTAAACTGAAGAAACACTTGTTTTGGTTTTAATACTGAAGCAGAAGATCCTCTGGGATTCAACTTCCAACCTCGCCTCTAAGTCTGTTTACTTGAGACTACTCTCAGCTTCACTTGCTTGCTTCGGATTACGATTTATTTTTATCTCCTCACAACATTCCAGATTATACTTGTACTCATGGGCGTATCCAGCTCAAAATGGACGTGGGACAATTTTCTAAATTTAACTTCTGTCGTGGGAAAAGGGTAGTCCGGAAAGTGGGGGATTTTTTTTAAGGATTTGATATAACTCTAAATGCTCTTTTGTTTTAAAATAAAATAATCAATTTTGTTTAATTATCGAAAGGAAATATCCCAACAAAAACACTAGTGTAAAAAAATATGCCAAGTCTCGCGTAAAAAGTAGTGAGATCATAGGTTTTGCTAAGTCTCCCTCTGTTCGAGTAAGTTCCACTAGGTCTAATTTATCCAGTGCAAGTATGATGATGTTTGTCTGTCTCTCTCTCTTAATTCTCTTTCCCAAATCANCCTGATTTAAGCGTCAAAGAAGCAAGCCTTAATCATAGGAAAGGAAAACGACGCAGAACAGCAATTCCTTATAATCGCCATTTTAACTAGAAATTTATATAGATATTTAAAATATTTTTATCAATCTTTTTCAAATGTTAAATGCTCTTCTTCTTATATAATTTATATAGCTGTAAAAGTTTTAATATATTTTATTTTCATTCGACTAAAATGTTATAAATAAGTTTGTTTATTTGAGATAGACGAGATATTTCAGTTCTATATTTGGCCCCGACTGCCCACTTCAAAAAACTATATATTTGTCGACATTGGTCCTAATTAATTTAGTATCCTTTAAAAATTGATTATTACTTAAATTGTTTTCCTTAAACTCGTCGATGTGGAGAGAATTACATTGAAAATAAGTTCAGTTGATTTTGACGTACCATCAAAATTTCATTCAACTCACACATGCAGTTTTCTCGATAAGATTGTCCTCAAAAATGATGATCGACGACAGATATTAAACCAAAAAAGTCGCTTATTATTCTGAAATAAAACTGAATAAGAAAAATAAAAAATAGACTGACAATTAGTGTGGCACATAGCTTCCTCGCATCCTATCATGTACTTTCTTGTTAGATTAACATTAACATTATTATTATATTGTTTATTGTCTAAAAACTATTAATAGTTTTAGCGATCTTTAACACTTCATAGCGGTGTCGCTGTTGGTATTACTAAAAAATTGTTTTTAAAAAAAATCTTTGTCTCATTGAATAGATGAAGTTTGATTTTTTCCCGGCCTAAAATTCCAATTTTAAATTTAAACTTCAAGTTTACGTGAGCGTTACGCGTGAACGCTTGGTCGGATAACGCTGTCCAACGAACTCGTCCT
>KZ651202.1:93597-104876 GCA_001010745.2 Gerris buenoi
ATTCTTTCATGTTCCTCAACCCCTCCCCTTCTCACTCTTATTAATTTTGTTTCACAATACCAACGAAACCCTTTTTACGTGAGACTTCACGCCTTGCCAATTTATTCTGACTTGATCCAGTTTAGTGTTTGGTCAATGATTCGGCTTTACAATTATTATTCTTATGGATTTGGACAACTTGAGGATGTAATAAGAAAGATCTAAATTTATAGATTATGTTTAAATTCCTTATCTTCAAACCTTCGAAGATTTTACTCAAAAACCTTGAACTTGATTTCTAGAATGTGACTGTAAATATTGATATTTATTAAGGTCTAAGAAATTTCGCTTGAAAATCTATATTATAATAACTCGATTTGTGAATAGGGTTATTATTGTAGTTATTAGTAAATAGTTGTAGGATGCGAGGGATCGCATCCTATAAAATATAATCCATTTTTTATTTCTATTCAACTTTACAAAAAAAAAAAAAAAAAAAAAAAAAAAAAAAAAATCCAATTAAATAAACCTAAATATACATCTATGGAAATTGAAATTCAATTCCAATATTTAAGAGGGACGTTATATTTTGGGAAATTTCTCATATTAATTAAAGGATTAAGGAAATAAACATCTGAATGGTTTTCCGTTGGGTTTTGGGACTGAAAAGAGGCTGCGGTGTTTCAACGATAGATTCTTCTCTTATTTTCAACCCTCGTATAAATGAAGTCGGCATAAAGTATTTATCTAATCCTCAACATAATTAAAGGGTATTAGAAATTATTTTTACCTATACTTTAATTACTAAAACAAACTAACTTTTGGTTACCGTCGTTTAATTTTCACATATTTAACCATTTCTTTGATTAATTTATATGTCTGTTACCTGTTATAAATTTACATCAAAGAATTCCCTAAAAACGTTTATTTAATTTTAGCTTTAAAGTTATTATAATACTGTTCGTAGATTAAATTTAATTTCTAAGTTCATTGTGATGCCAACCACTGAAAACTTTGTATTTTTGTTTATAATTATTTGGTTTAGAAATTACAAGATTGAATTTAAAGCCATTTAGTAGCATCTTACAATTTTTGAACGTAGACAGAAAATGTAGTTATCACACATTCATTGGATATTCTTTTTTAAATCAAATCAAATAATTTATTTAAACATTCTTTCATGTTCCTCAAAAGATAATAATTCAAAAGTAAATAGCGTAGGTTTCAGCATCCCGAGTTATGTAAATCTAGATTTTTCTGAGGAGATTGCGTCAGATATTTTTTTAATCACGACGTTTTGAACCTTTTACAAGGATCTTTCTCAAAGGAGTTCGTGATAAGATTCATTTGCAAATTTCTCTCATCATGAGCAACTTCCTTTAGTTTGATCCCTGTAATTGGTTCAAAATCAAGGGATTCACAAAATCTATGACGTTATCTTCTCTGGAAGGTCTAGATTTTACTTAAAATTAAATTTAACTATTGAGAACCTCTATACTTAATCATAGTAATCAAAATTTTATCAATTTTGATACAGTCAACCTTTAACTGCTTTAGTTGATCATCATCTGACGAAATTCTGATCTATAGTTCAACCATACAAGTCATCATCGGAACCCTTTATTAAACAATACTGTAATACATTTATAAACTTNCTAAATCAATATTTGCACTAAATTTTTTATCCTAATTTTAATCAGCAACAGAATTTTATTATTATGATCTGCATGTGTTGTGAACCCCTTTTTTATAAATTCTAATTATATATGTTTTAATTCTATTCTGTTTCAGTCAAATCTTGGAGGCAGGGTAAGTCAATTAAAGCTTTCTAAACAATTTTTCCTTTTTTAATAATTGAATATATCATTGAGCATTTAAGAATGTTTCTAACCTTTTTTTCTGGGTACAATAAAATAAAGACCGAATTAGTTCAAGACTAAACATGCACGTCCATGATGCCAACACGGTTTAGTAAGCCTTAGTACTCTACCTACTAAGTTGGCTGATGGACCCAAAGAAACTGAGTCTTGCTAATGGGAAGTATTCATATTGTTACTGAGTAAGCTTACGTGTAAACTAAACCGAATGGCAATAATAAATGCATCTTTAAAGGCCCCCCATACACTATCAAATATTTTGCGCAAAATTTTTGCGCAAATCTGATGTCGGGCAAATTTAGACCATACATTAACTCAAACCATTATGTTTGCGCCAACATCAAACAGCCCCATACACGCAGCTCAAACGTGATGTTTGTGCAAAATGTTTGACCGTGAATGGGGGCCTATACACGTCAAACATCATGCTTGCGCAAACATCAAACAGCTCCATACACGCAGCTCAAACGTGATGTTTGTGCAAAATGTTTGACCGTGAATGGGGGCCTATACCTATACACGTCAAACATCATGCTTGCGCAAACATCAAAGAGCTCCATACATGGTCAAAATGTTTGAGCAAACATTTTGTACGTGTATGGGGGCCTTAAGGAACACCTAATATTTTATACCGAATGTTTACTATTTCTTAATAATAAAATAACTTCCATATTTGTCAATTTAAAAAAAAGTAACCTTATTCTGTCAGGGAATTTTAAAAACCAGAGTTGGACTAGATATTGTTTTTTGTAAATAATAAATATGCATTAAATAATACCTACTCAAATATTTATTTAAAACTTACATCCTGAGCCACTTCCTTTAACTGACATTAAGAAAGAGGGAAGAGAATTTAGCAATCTCGGAAGGTCTATTTAGATTTATTTGACTACAGAATTTTTCAAGACTTCTTAGACTTATTATCACTATATCCTATAGACCAAGCATGCAGAATTGTTTATTATAATTTTCCAAAGCCTTCATAAAAACTGCATTATTTATCACCCATATATTGCTGGAAGGTCCCACACCCATGTTCGACTATTCTACGTGAGTCTCACGTCGATCTCCGAGATGAAGTAGACTCGCCACTCACTAATTCTTTTTATTAATGTAACTTTTTTCTGTCGCAATGGTCATGACCTTTTTAAAGCTGCTTTAGAAATAAAAATCTTTTTAAATTTTTGTGGAGAGACTGTATGTGTGATTTCTTTAAACTAATTGGAGTTTACTGAGGTTTCCTTAAATCAACATGGAAAATAATAGGTTGTCTTTGGCCTCAGCCACTTTAGCAACAAAATGTTCTAAAAACTTTGTTACAACCCATTTCATCCCGCGATAATTGACGCTATTTTTAATGGCTGCAGTTACTGTCACATTTGGTAACTTATACTTACAAAGAATTTGATTTTTTGAAAAATGGAATTTAATTAGTCGTTTTTGTGTCATATAAAGTCAGATATTTTCAGAGAGACAGAGAAAATGAAAGAAGTTAAGGCTGGTGTTGTTTATGTTTGTAATATATGAAATGAAAATGTATCAAAAACTTTTAAAATTCTATTCAAAGTAAAGACAAATTTTTAATTTATTAAAATGGTCTCCTCAAATTTGCAATTTGAGAATATGGTGAAATGCAGAATTATACACAGTGGTAGATAAAGTTTAAGTGGAGAGTATGTAGGAGTTTTGTTGAAGTATAGGCAGAACGAATTTGAGTTTGATAGAGTTGAAGACACTCTGAGTAAGGTAGTTGGGCGGCAATCAAGCACACGGCTTGCGGCCAAGGAAAGCACTCACCTAGCGCTTTGTTTTAACTGCTTGCGGGCTCTTTCAAAAACCAGCTTCACTTGTATTTATCTTTTATCTTTAAACTTGCTCTTTTTCCTTGACCTACCAACTTTATCTAACAATTAACCATTCTTTCCAACACTTGAAAAATCGTGTTGAATAATCAACAGTCTCTCGGTAATTCAATGATTATCTTTCTTCACCTGCCTTCTAGTCAAGATGCTCTACGTTTTAAATTTAACAATTAAATCTAAAATCTTCTCTTAAGATCAAGAAAATTTAGTTTAAACTTTTTTGACTTTAGTTCGATAGATTTACTTTAAAAATCTACTTTAGTTGAAAAATAGAAGAAAACACGTATTGGCAAATCTATAAAAAGTTTAATATTTTTTTCTATTTGTGATTAGAAATGATCAGTTAACGCTTCCACTTTTTCACCTCACGTAACTGGTCCGGATTTGAAACCGTGGGACTGAAACTAAGGGATCGAAAAGCTGGTGAACTACGATCTAGTCAGAAAATGCGGGTGCTTCTACTGGTGCTAGAGCAATTTCCAAAAATGTGCATAACTTATGCCAACCTCTTATCTTTAGATTTACAAATTAATTTATTCGAAGAAATTTTGAATCATGTAGTTGAACTAGTTTATTTTTTTCTAATTGATACTATGATGATTCAGCAAATTCTTCCTCTTCTTTCTTTCGTCTATCACAATACTGTGGATAATAATTCTATCAATTAGTGTGGCACAAAATTTCCCTGGACCATTGGTCCATTCATGAAAATAAATTGAAGAATATTCTGATCGATTTCTTAAAAAAACAAATCTTTCAAAAAATAAAAATAAATAAATAAAATGTATTAAAGAAAGCAATATGTGTAGAAAATTAAAATGGCTTTGGAGTTCACAAAATTGTTGACGTACAA
Organism: Gerris buenoi; assembly: GCA_001010745.2. Classification (NCBI taxonomy): domain Eukaryota; kingdom Metazoa; phylum Arthropoda; class Insecta; order Hemiptera; family Gerridae; genus Gerris; species Gerris buenoi. The sequence continues at coordinate 98,169 of KZ651202.1, forward strand.
AGAGACAGATATGAGATCAATGTCTGTCAACATCATTGACATACTTCGATGTCTATAACACATTTCTGCAAAGAAAATTTTGAATTTTTGATACAAATATAATTGTTCTTCAGAAAGATCCCAATGCTTCCATTACTTTCGGTAAGCTCGGAAGCAAAAATTGTAAAATTGTTAGATGGTTTAATTTTTTTTAAAAAGAGAGGGTCGAATAATCCGAGGGTCAGTTTTTCGAGGGTTGGGCATTTAAGGGTATTCTATGAAGTATTTTTAAAAAAATCGGCTAAATCAATATTTGCACTAAATTTTTTATCCTAATTTTAATCAGCAACAGAATTTTATTATTATGATCTGCATGTGTTGTGAACCCCTTTTTTATAAATTCTAATTATATATGTTTTAATTCTATTCTGTTTCAGTCAAATCTTGGAGGCAGGGTAAGTCAATTAAAGCTTTCTAAACAATTTTTCCTTTTTTAATAATTGAATATATCATTGAGCATTTAAGAATGTTTCTAACCTTTTTTTCTGGGTACAATAAAATAAAGACCGAATTAGTTCAAGACTAAACATGCACGTCCATGATGCCAACACGGTTTAGTAAGCCTTAGTACTCTACCTACTAAGTTGGCTGATGGACCCAAAGAAACTGAGTCTTGCTAATGGGAAGTATTCATATTGTTACTGAGTAAGCTTACGTGTAAACTAAACCGAATGGCAATAATAAATGCATCTTTAAAGGCCCCCCATACACTATCAAATATTTTGCGCAAAATTTTTGCGCAAATCTGATGTCGGGCAAATTTAGACCATACATTAACTCAAACCATTATGTTTGCGCCAACATCAAACAGCCCCATACACGCAGCTCAAACGTGATGTTTGTGCAAAATGTTTGACCGTGAATGGGGGCCTATACACGTCAAACATCATGCTTGCGCAAACATCAAACAGCTCCATACACGCAGCTCAAACGTGATGTTTGTGCAAAATGTTTGACCGTGAATGGGGGCCTATACCTATACACGTCAAACATCATGCTTGCGCAAACATCAAACAGCTCCATACATGGTCAAAATGTTTGAGCAAACATTTTGTACGTGTATGGAGGCCTTAAGGAACACCTAATATTTTATACCGAAAGTTTACTATTTCTTAATAATAAAATAACCTCCATATTTGTCAATTTAAAAAAAAGTAACCTTATTCTGTTAAAAAATCTTAAATGGAGGGAATTTTAAAAAGCAGAGTTGGACTAGATATTGTTTTTTGTAAATAATAAATATGCATTAAATAATACCTACTCAAATATTTATTTAAAACTTACATCCTGAGCCACTTCCTTTAACTGACATTAAGAAAGAGGGAAGAGAATTTAGCAATCTCGGAAGGTCTATTTAGATTTATTTGACTACAGAATTTTTCAAGACTTCTTAGACTTATTATCACTATATCCTATAGACCAAGCATGCAGAATTGTTTATTATAATTTTCCAAAGCCTTCATAAAAACTGCATTATTTATCACCCATATATTGCTGGAAGGTCCCACACCCATGTTCGACTATTCTACGTGAGTCTCACGTCGATCTCCGAGATGAAGTAGACTCGCCACTCACTAATTCTTTTTATTAATGTAACTTTTTTCTGTCGCAATGGTCATGACCTTTTTAAAGCTGCTTTAGAAATAAAAATCTTTTTAAATTTTTGTGGAGAGACTGTATGTGTGATTTCTTTAAACTAATTGGAGTTTACTGAGGTTTCCTTAAATCAACATGGAAAATAATAGGTTGTCTTTGGCCTCAGCCACTTTAGCAACAAAATGTTCTAAAAACTTTGTTACAACCCATTTCATCCCGCGATAATTGACGCTATTTTTAATGGCTGCAGTTACTGTCACATTTGGTAACTTATACTTACAAAGAATTTGATTTTTTTGAAAAATGGAATTTAATTAGTCTTTTTTGTGTCATATAAAGTCAGATATTTTCAGAGAGACAGAGAAAATGAAAGAAGTTAAGGCTGGTGTTGTTTATGTTTGTAATATATGAAATGAAAATGTATCAAAAACTTTTAAAATTCTATTCAAAGTAAAGACAAATTTTTAATTTATTAAAATGGTCTCCTCAAATTTGCAATTTGAGAATATGGTGAAATGCAGAATTATACACAGTGGTAGATAAAGTTTAAGTGGAGAGTATGTAGGAGTTTTGTTGAAGTATAGGCAGAACGAATTTGAGTTTGATGGAGTTAAAGACACTCTGAGTAAGGTAGTTGGGCGGCAATCAAGCACACGGCTTGCGGCCAAGGAAAGCACTCACCTAGCGCTTTGTTTTAACTGCTTGCGGGCTCTTTCAAAAACCAGCTTCACTTGTATTTATCTTTTATCTTTAAACTTGCTCTTTTTCCTTGACCTACCAACTTTATCTAACAATTAACCATTCTTTCCAACACTTGAAAAATCGTGTTGAATAATCAACAGTCTCTCGGTAATTCAATGATTATCTTTCTTCACCTGCCTTCTAGTCAAGATGCTCTACGTTTTAAATTTAACAATTAAATCTAAAATCTTCTCTTAAGATCAAGAAAATTTAGTTTAAACTTTTTAACTTTAGTTCGATAGATTTACTTTGAAAAATCAACTTTACAGAGAAAAATCAATCAACTTTACAGAGAAAAATCAACTTTAAGAGTACAGAGAACACGTATTGGCTAATGTACAAAAAGTTAAATATTTTTTCTATTTGTTATTAAAAAAATATCAGTTAACGCTTCCACTTTTTCACCTCACGTAACTGGTCCGGATTTGAAACCGTGGGACTGAAACTAAGGGATCGAAAAGCTGGGGACCTACGATCTAGTCAGAAAATGCGGGTGCTTCTTCTGATGCTAGAGCATTACCAAAAATGTGCATAACTTATGCCAACCATTTTGACCCAAGTCTTTAAGGACAGAAGAATCAATATTAGAAGAAGAATTAAGTATTTATCAGTATGAGACTTTATCCTTATACATATGATTTAAGGATAATATCCGTCTAAGGGGGTCCGGTAGCTCATACAGAAGGTATTGGCTCTCCTGTCAATGATGTTAAGCAGCATGGGGCGTGTTCACATTATGGATTGAACTGGGTTCATTTCCCGGACGGGACTATATAAATGGTTAATGGTTAGCCTTAAGTAAAGTGGTGACTAACTGGTTGTGTCAGTATTGCATATCGATGGGTAAGATACCTCTTAACCACCAAAATGATGATTTTGAGGTTTTCATTAGATTGGCCTTGGGAGGTTTGTCTGAAAAAAAATCTTTCACATAGAAAATGGGCAGTCGTGACATCTCGTATCAGATTCGCAAACTATATGGTATGTGATACCTTGTAACTACACCTCGTATGTGTTTTGGTGAAGGTTAGTTGTGGCACCTCATAACTGAGCTGCTTATTCGTAAGTGAGACCTCGTATGTGTTTTGGTGAAGGTTAGTTGTGGCACCTCATAACTGCTAATTAGTAAGTCTCACGAATTATTAAGTATGTTTTCACTTTATTAAAGAAGTGACGTAGAGAGAAGTTGTAACTACATCATTTTATGAACTGTTATAATTCGACAGTTAACAACGTTTCAGAAGGGTTACATGTTATACAAATTTATAAAACACGTAAAAAACTTAGTCAGTTAAAGTAAATTTAATTTATATATAGTTTTTTGTTCCTCTTGTAAACCTGACATTTTGAAGATACGAGGTCACTCACTTCTTAGCCATCGATATACTACAGTTGTATTAGCCCTTTGGCAGACCTGTTGCACCACAGAGTTAGTTGGTTAGATATCTGTTTAAGAGATTAGTTTTATATGGAAGCTGAAGCTACTCTGCTAAAGCGATCCCCCGCTTATTTAATCTGTTGTTATTTTATAAAAATATAATGTCTAATTATATAAATATTTTGTTTCATGTTATTTCAAACTTGAATCCTTGGAAATCTTCCCTAATGGATTATTAGCTGGTGAGTAAAAATTAGTAATATAAATTTTTATATGGTATACTGTTTCAATAATTATTTACTTACCTAGATTATTTATTTATTACTAATTAATTATCATTTGAGCTTCGGTAACACTGACTAATATATCACTCACGTTTTCATACGGCTTCTCACGATTTATAGACCCTACAGTTTAAATAAATATAATAAGGAGCCTATTAAAAAATGCGTTTGTGCACTCCAATTTGAAATTTTGATGTTGGGTCGCCTAGGTGCAAAGTAGGTGGTTGCCCCTAGTAGGCGATTTCATGAAAACAAACTTCCCTTTGCATGGTTGAAATCTGAAATCCCCCAAGTTTCATTGATTTATCCCGAATCGTTTAAAAGTTAAGAGGGGGGGGGGCGACTTTTGGACCACCCTGTATTGTATATTTATACATGAGTTGGGAAAAAAATCGTAGAAGCAAACTTGTACAAGATTGCTTATACTTGAAATTTTTCCAAATTTCAAGTTTTTAGCTATTCTGGAAATCACAAATAATTTTGTTGATGAATCAGTCAGCAACAAAAATGATTTGATGCTCTCCCCTTTTTAAAGGTCTAAATATTTCTAAGCTACTAAAGCTAAATCTATGTATCAAATTTCAAAAGCCCATTTTTGAGGAAGCAGAGATATAATGAGGATGAAAAAAACCAGGTGTATTGGTTCAAGTAAAGATACACCGCATGCTTCCTGGGTCTTAACCTTGCCCACTGTCGACTGTCATACGCTTAGATAAATACTACACATGTAAGAAAATAAAAGTGATAACCCTAGAGTAGTCCTATTTTCCTGAAGTTCTTTCATACTTATCCGGACAGCTGCCGATGATGACAATTATTAAACCTCATGAAAGCTTAAGTCTAAAGTCTGTATGGTCTTGGAGAGTATTCCGTAATATTAGAATGAAACTTATAACAGAGGAAAACATCGATTAATGTCTTTGATGAGTAACTGCAATGCTGTATCCAATGGTGAACTTTTGCCTCTTGGAGGAATTCCTCGAGACCCGTCTTAGAAGCTTTTATTTCGTGTCTGCTTTGAAGTGGAGGAAAATGAACCTCAACCTTGCTGTGGAAACTATCAAACAACCTATTTAGATTAAAGAAATAAGTAGATGCAGATAAACGGAGGAAATTTAACGTTCATACCAAACTTAAGAAGGTCAAAGCACCAATATCTAGATTGCACAAATTTTCTAACTCTATTAATGATATAAAACTTACAAGAATTATACTCAAAAAAAAGTGTTTTTTGATATTCAGCGTACAGTGGATTATCTTATTTGAAATCCCTCACGAATGTAGAAGGGAAAAATAAAAGTCAAAAGAAAAATTACTAAAAGTATAAATAACTTAAGGGAAAGATACATTTTTAGCCAGGTGTCAAACTCATTGTTCCCTACTTATCATTTATTACGGTTTATCTTAACTGCTATTGGTATTTATAGATAATATATATTGCGGTTTCTTGAAAATAAAATGAAATGTGCAATATTGCCCCTTTTTACCTTCTCATATACGAGTATATAATGTAGGCAGAAAGTATTGTGATTTTGATGGAATTGCACGTTTAATGGTCCTCTGATAATTTAGGAAAATAACTTTTCTGTTCTGTTTCTGATTAAAAAAAAAATTTTCTGTTCTGCATTAAATTTGGGGCACTCCCCCCCACCCCCTTATAAATATTTTTTATACACATAAGTTTATAAAAACTCTGAAAATATATTCTTTCAAAAACGGTTCCCACAATTTTGATTAAATTATTCTATAATGTAATTAATTTAATTAGTTTTCCCGGAAAAAAAATATAGTTTCTGAGTAAATAGCTATAAAAGCGGACTGTGAGAGTCCGAGTTCAGTTCCTTTCCGTGGAAGAGTTATTTTTATGGTAAATTTTGATAAAATGTTTAATGAAAACTCGAAACAACTAACAAGTGGAAAACATAGTAACGATGTAACACTAGTGTTAAGGGATGAAGTGTGTTGTGGAAGGGGGGTCTGTGGGCTGTTTTTGTTGTGGTGGGGAAGTCTGGTCTAGCAAAGAAACCACATTTTGGGTCCTTTTTGTTTTGTCAACCCCAGAATTTCACGTCCTTTAAACCACCAATCCTAACTCCTACCGTTAAGTCTCCTTGTTTCGATAGTAAAGGAGAGAATATGGGCAAAAAATTATTGGCGAAGAAAAAAAATGTCCAAAAAAAATATTTTTTTAATTATTTTAGTAATCTAATTATAATTTGATACTTACATAATTTTTTTTTATTTTACATATATATATTTACACAATTTGTGTTAATGAGAGACATCAAGAGATGTGCCACGCAAGCACGGTACATAGGCTTTCCAACATCAGACATTACGTTAAGAGATGTTGGCTCGGCATTACGCCATGTCCTGCATCGTTTCGTCGCGTCCGACTCATCAGGGACCCAACGATGCCCACCATGAATGGCGGTATAAGTATGAGAGCACACTCGTCCCTGATAAGCCCTATTCTATATGATCTTCTTGATCTGGTATAGGTCCAGAGTTGGGTGGGCATCGTCGGGCCCCTGATGAGTCGGACGCGACGAAACGATGCAGGACATGGCGTTTTGCCGAGCCAACATCTTTGTGACGTATTGTCTGGTGTTGGTACAGTTCCTATGTGTCACGCTTGAGTGGCACATCCCTTGGTGTCTCTCACAAGTT
>KZ651202.1:119809-130839 GCA_001010745.2 Gerris buenoi
CACCCCCCACGCCCCCGCTCGCCTCCCACCGGTGGGGATTTTTAGTATGTTGTTCATGGCACCCCTCTCTATCAATGTACAAAAATTTGTGACTACACGAATTATTTCCCCTATTCGGGCTTTTTTGGTCTTCGTTGACTGGACTAATTGATGTTTTGTATTATTAAACTTTCTTTTTTTTTAATTGCTGAAAATATTGAAAAATTTCGTTCGGTAAAGTTTTTACAGAATTGATAAATCTTGCAAGTATAAAAAAGTTTTAGTTCACTTTCATCCTCCTGTTAAGACATAAAGATATATGAAATTAAAATTATTATATTATTATATGAAATATAATAATTATAATATTATTATATGAAATAAGAAGAATAAAAATAACAAAAAAACAAACAATTTACGATTAAATTTATTTCCATACTATCATGACAATATTCACACTTGTATTTTCGAAATATAAAATAAATATATTATATTTAAAATCAATAATATGGCACAGAAAATACTAATTTAAAAACAAAGTTAGTTATTATTAGCAATTATTAAGTTAATAATTACTAGTTATTAATTATTTCTTAGCCTCCCTTAAAAAAAAGACTGTTTAATTGTTGATTTTTATCTACCGTAATATAGAAACGGTAATGTCCGTTTCTATAATACGTTCCCTGGATTTTATGAAATGATGCCTTCAAAATTAGTTAATAAAAATAGTTAAGTTAATAAACATTACTTACTACAGTAAGCTCTTTATAAAATATTGCTATAAATTTTGTCTTGTAGAATAATAAACATGCAGATAATAAAATACATAGTTTTAAACGACTTTCTAAGAATTTTACTTGTTATATTGGTAAAATAAAGTGTAAATAAATAAAAAATAAATTATAAAAAAATTAAAAAGTAAGATAGGAAGAAGTGCAATTATGGATGTCATTAAATAACCATTTCAACTTATTTTTATCGAGATTTGTTAGGTTCTCGGTAACGTTTTAGAAAATAGAGATTGGACAAGGGTTTCATATCACGTTTCATATTGCCACGTTTTCACACATTACTTCACATTCTTCTACTGCGTTTCAAAACCACCTAACTTTATTCTTAGTTAAAGAATTTGATACTTAAATAATTGCAAGATAAAAAGAACTTTTTATATACTACGTTTTTAATTTTTCTGTCATAAATCCTCAGAGGAAGAATGCTATAGAAACAATGCTATAGAAACAGAGTCTCAAAAAGTGGTTCATTAGGCTCCCCCCATATATTAGCTCTCCAAGCGGCAGTTTGGTGAAGCAGTATCGATATCTCTATAAAAACTCGAAATTTATCTGATATCAGCTGATTAGAATAAGTAATCTTTTCTTACGACATTTAATATTTTTATTTTTAATACAGTTTTCGTCATAAATAATGTACTTTAATGTTTGTTCTTAACCTTATTAATTAGCTAAAGGTAGAAACGTCGTTAATAAACGTGTAATAGTTCCTAGATAACCAATAGCAATCTTCTTTGAGTGGGGTATCAAATAAATGCTACTGATAAGGATTTGTTGGCAACCGTCTGTGGAGACAGAAAGACAAGGAATAGACCAATAGGACAAGGACCAGTGACCACGTCATCACTTTAGTTCGGATAGAGCTCGCTTGAAGTGCTAGTATATGGGGGGAGCATAATGAACCACTTTCGAAATCGCATTGCTCCCTCTACCCCTTCCTTCCTCTGAGCATAAATCATACAATTGTACCTGTCAAAATGAAGATTGTAAATATGGGACATGCCAAAACAAATAAAATAACGTGGATTTTTTCCGAACTAAATTTCCAAACAGCACAATTTGCTGAAAATGTATTAAATTTTGCAGAAAGATGGATAAAAGTATTAAAATAATGCATTGTTCCGAGCTGTTCTAAACGTTTCAAATGTCTAGCTACTCGGGAAGTTAGTTAAAAATCTATTGCAAGATTTGTACTGGACAAACAAACAAACAAACAAGAAAGCAAGCTAATAAAACGTAGTAAAATAAATTTGTTAAGAATACTTTATACGTTTGGAGGAACATTTTATCAAAAACCTAGTCTCTATACTCTTGACATTTATTTCTCTAAATTCTAATAAAATAAATATACGATACTACATAAAAACAATCTAATTAAACAAAAACACACTATAATATGCTATAAATAATATGTTTTCTGGGTTTTCTGGGGGTGGGGGGGTTATTTGGTTTTGTTGATAAATAATAAAATTGAAGATATTTCCATCTCCTTCTACTCTTAAATCCTTGCTATATTTTTCCTAACGCCTTGGGCTTCTTTATGCTTTTATAAGGGTCATTCAATAAAATGGTTTTTTATTTTTTTTTTTTCAAAAATATATGAAATACAAAAAAAAATTTCATTCTACTTATAAAAAACTCGATATAATTATAAAATACTTGAATCTCCCCTGTTTGACTATCAAAGGGGAGATCTAGAAAAAAACTTTTATTCCCTTTTATCTGATAAATATATCATTCTAGGAAGTTTAAATTTAAAGCCAAAATTTGTTATCGATATATTGTATCTTAAATTTACAATGAGAATGAATATGAGCTTTCTACAAGCCCCCACTAGTGTTTATTTACCTCAGGAATCAGAGGTATCTATTTACTTCAAATATCAAATAGAAGTTAAAATTTTAATAAAAGATTCTATTTTAGACATGTGTATACCAACTAAGGATTTTTTTATGGATTCAAATGTTCAGAGTTCGAAACAGGGTAAAATTGGGGAGGGGAAGCTAAAATTGAATAAAGACCAAAACAAACCCCGACACTAACAAGTTAAAAAAAAAAAATCACAGGGAAGTACTTGCGTCCAAGTACTTTATAGGGTTTTGTAGATGATAAAGCATACCCGTTATGTAATTATGATTTTTTTTCTACGATCCCAAGAGTCCCGGGTTCGATCCCCCGGGGGGTCACAATGTTTTTTATCGGTAATAACAACAAGATAAATTACATTTTTCGGGAAATTTTCATCGCCCAACTATACGGTATAAACATGAATAATTTCGAAATTTTAGGACCAGCCATTATATAAAGTTTGGGGGGGGATTTTTTTTAGGGGTATATTTTGACTTATAAAACCAATAAAAAATTAAAAAATTAAAAAAGCAAATATATATTTGAATCCTACTCTTCAGCAGCTTTCAATTGATACCCAACTCAAAATTTTTAAAAAATAAAATTTTGGGCTCACTCCAAATTTTCGTGCACAAAATTGGTAATTTTAAAAACCTGGGAATGAACTTCCGGAAATATCATCGCCCCACTGTAACGTATTAGCATGAATTATTTCGAAATTTTAGCACCAGCCGATCTATAGTGGTATGGGGGGGGGGAAATTTTTTTGGGTATATTTTGATTTTTTCCCCCTATATGGAATGCAAAATTTAAAAAAGCATACATATATTTGTGTCCTGCTCTTCAGCAGCTTTTATTTGACACCCCACACAAAATTTAAAAAAATATAAATTTTTGAATTTTTCACATTTTTTTGCGCAAATCTATTTATGAACTTCTGTATATTTTTCCTGTGGTTGGGTCAAAAAGATGCACCAGTGTTTCAAATTTAGCACTTTCGCTGAGAAGTATCTACAAAACCCTAAAAAGGGCCTTAAATCCTGAGAGATTCATAATATTATATACATATATCAATATCAACCATCCATCACATATACGTGAATCAACTGTCTATATATTAACAGTAGTATTAGGTATTGTCTTTGAAGATATGATTGTCTAAAACTTGGTTCACTGCTCGAGGTTTGCCACCTGTTTCGGGCTATAGAGATAACAATATAATCATGAAACCCGTGAAAGTGTCGCGGTATGTTTTCCCCCTCCCTTCTTCTTGTGTGCTATGTTTCTTTCATGTAATAAACGAAGCCGAATTTATTATAAAAATACAATTCTAACTTTTTTAAAGGTTGCTTCATAAATTTGTCTAGACATAGATAGTTGGAAATTAAATTAATATAGGTTACTTATTAGATCTATGGGCTACTTTCGACAAACCATCTAATTTTCTTCAAATTTGAATATGTAATTTAAAGGTATAGGTGAAAATAAAGTGTCACAGCACATTCCGAAGGGATAAGAATAGCGCGTGAAATTAATCAACGATGGGCTAAATATGACCTTCCATATGTGTGTTTCATCAAAATCAAACAAATCTTGAACGTGAGTGACAGATAGACAAAGACTAAACATTTTTCCTGATGTCTGAAACGAATTTCACTCTAATCCTGGTCAAAAAAATCCGTTTTGAATACAAAGGCAAATAAATTGCCGTTCATTAGAATAATTATAACACTTCCACTTCCTTAGGTTAGATAGTTGGTTATTAATTTAATATAGGTTACTTATTTGATCTATGGGCTACTTTCGACAAACCATCTAATTTTTTTTGGATAAGTTTTTTTTTTTTTTTTAATTTTTATTTTAAGTTACTTGCAAAACAAAATTGCTATGAGTAACATTGCTATTACAAAGATTGTTCTGGCATGGTTCATCGTGAGAGGAGAGGCTACCCAATGGCAGTACTCCTAACCGGTATTGTACATATTTTTATTATTGTAATAAATCCCTTGGCCAACACCTCTTCAGCCGACGGGGAGGGCGGTCGGGGATATGGATGGAAGACATGGATTCGACTAAAGGATTAGGATGTTGGATTAGGTTTTCATGGAATTTTAAATAGCGGGATGAAGCGAGGTCTTGTACAAAAGGAACTTTGAGGTCGTTGTGGATTGTGAGATTGGAAACGTAGGCGGGAGAGTTAGTGATTTTTCGAAGGATCTTGGACTGAAGGGATTGGATCCTATAAGAATTTGAGCGTTTGGTGCTACCCCATAGCTCAATTCCATAGGTCCAAATAGGTTTGAGGATTGAGTTGTAGATAAGGAGTTTATTTGATAGGGATAGGTGGGATCTTTGGTCGAGGAGTCGCAGTAAGAGTTTGTACCGTCTGTTAGTGTCCGTACGTTTGGTTTTGGTGTGCAGAGCCCAAGTCAATCGTCGGTCAAGATGGAGGCCTAGGTATCTTACGGAAGAGGATTGAGGGATGACTCCTTGGTTGAGGATGACTGGAGGACAAGTTGAATGTCTGAGAGTAAAGGTGACATGGACACTTTTCTGCTCATTTATTTTTATCCTCCATTTCCTTAACCAAGGTTCAAGGAGATTAAGGTGGTTTTGGACGTTGGTGGATGCTGTATTGGGGTCAGAGGATATGGAGAATATACACTTATCATCGGCGAAGGTAGCTAATTGGGTAGTCGGAAGTTGAGGGATATCGGATGTATAAAAGGAGTATAATAAAGGACCAAGGATACTTCCTTGCGGTACACCTGCAAGAATAGGGCATGTGGGAGAACGGGCAGAACCACAGCTTACATGGAAGTGTCTATCATGAAGGTAGGATTTAAGGATAAGGTAGTATGTAAAGGGGAGGACGCCCTTTAGTTTCCACAGTAGACCCTGGTGCCAAATCCTATCAAAGGCCTGGGCCTCATCTAGGAAGACACCAGTACAATACTGTTTTCGCTCAAGGGAGGATGAGATGGAGTCGACAATCCGGTGACACTGCTGGATGGTGGAATGTAGGGATCGAAAGCCAAACTGGTGATTAGGTAGGATGTTGGATGTATGGAATATTTTGGAGATTCGTTTTAGGAGTAGTTTTTCTAGGATTTTGCCGAAGATAGGAAGTAGGCTAATAGGACGATAGGATGTGACAAGGTGTTGAGGTTTATTGGGTTTAGGGAACATCTTTATGGTACTGTACTTCCACAGGTAAGGAAAGTATGTGGTGCGGAGCACAGAATTGTAAATGTAGGTTAGGAATATAATAGATTTTTTAGGAAGCTGTTTAATTATAGAGGAGGTGATAAGGTCATAGCCGGGACTTTTATTTTTTGACAAATGGTTAATTATGTATTTAACGTCGGATGGGGTAAATGATTTAGGAGGAGGTGAAAGTTGTAAAGGAGTATCAAGGTCTTTAAGGATGAAATTTACGAGTTCGGGTTCAACTATATCTGGATGTGGTTTGAAAAGATCTGAAAGGTGAAGGGAAAAATAATTGGCTCTTTCTTCATGAGATTTGGACCAGGAGTTATCACTTTTAAGGAGAGGAGAGGAAATATTTTTGTAGGATAGGATCCGTTTAGTCGCTGTCCAGAGTGATTTGTCCTTTGTCGTTAGTTGGTTGGTGTATTCTTCAAAGGTCTTACATCTATGGTCTCTAAGTGCGGTTTTTAGTTGTCTTGTCAGTCGGTTGTAAGTTTGTTTGTCCGATGGGAGTCGAGATCTCTGCCATGATGCTCTTGCACGACGTCTCTCCGTAATAAGTTGGCGAAGTGAGATGGGGATAAATTGTTTTTCGGTTTTTTTTCTGCGTTTTGAAGAGGTGGAGTCCCAAACTGAGCGCTGAATCATCTCGGTATAATTTTTCACACAAGTGTCTATGACTTCAGGCGTTTTAAGTGAAATGTTTAAGTTAGTTCGTTCGTCGAGTAGCTGTCTAAAATGGTCCCAGTCAATTGGTCCGGTTATGAGGTTACTAGGAGACGGATTTAGGATTGGATTTGTGTTTAGGACAAGGAGAACTGGATTGTGATCTGAAGATAAGTCTGATAAAACTTTTAGGTGTGGATGGTGAGTTCTGAGAGGGGAAGTGACGAAAAAATCTAGAATATCTGGAAGTTTATTTGTGGAGTAGGGATAGTAGGTATATTCATTTGGGGTAAGGACACGGTAAGGAGTTGTTCTGAGGGTGTTTAGTAATCGAGAGCCTCGGGGGTTACTAGCTCGGCATCCCCATTGTTGATGCTTTGCGTTGAAATCCCCCCCAGCGAGGAAATTAGGACCGAGGGAATTGAAAAGGGAAAGGAAATCTTGAATGGATACGTTTTGGCTAGGAGGGCAATAAATAGAGGAAATTGTATAATTAAATGGAGGGAGTCTAGGGATATAGTTGTACACTGTATGGCTTCCGAAGGAGAGGTAGGGATGAGGTGATGAGAAATGGAGCTTCTTATCAGTATTGCACTGCCCCCGCGTGCAGTGTCGTCAGGATGGTCAGTTCTGTACGTCCTGTAGTCTCGTACGTAAAAGTGAGATCGTGAGGTAAAGTGAGTTTCAGTTATGAGGGCAACGTCTATTCTTCTGTCATGTAAAAGTACGTCAAGTTCGTCTCTGTGTTGAGTCACGCCGTCTGCGTTCCACAAAAGGATAACAAGGGATTTCTGGGTAGGTTGTGGATTCATTTAGTAGGGAAGTAGGCGGGGAGTATTGAAGTGACGTGGGTTAATAGGTTAACTAAGGGCGTGATAGCGTTTTGGAGTTGGATCAAAAAGGATGATAAGGCTGTGGTTAGGGCATTGGATAAGGCTGTGACGAGATCGTTGGTTAGGGATGGGGGTGGGATGTAGGCTGAAGAGGGTAAATGACGTGAGCTATTGTCCGTAGATATATTATTTTTTGTAATATTTGCATAAGATAAGCATTGGGTAACCTCTCTCGATGCATCAATATTTTCAGCTTGATTCGCTTGTGTGTGAGTAGTAGAAGGTGCAGATGGTTTGGGTTGTTGGTTGGCTGGTTTGTTGTGAAGGTTGTGAGTTGGTAGTGGTGGTCCGTTGAGGAGATTAGATGGTATTGGAGGTGGCTGGTTGTAGTCGCTAGCTATTCGTGGTTTTTTGGTACCTCTTAATTTATTTTGTAACTCAACGTGTACTTGACATCCTCTATAGCTAGCTGGGTGCTTGCCGTTGCATAGGGCACACTTAGGATCTTCTTCCACTTTTTTAGAGCAAATATTAGTTTCGTGGTTTCCCGCGCATTTTACACATTTTGCGGGGTGATTACAATGATTTCTACTATGACCATATTGCTGGCATCTTTTGCATTGTATTATCTCCTTTGTTTTGTATGGTTCCTCTACCTTTATTTTACAGTAATAGAGCTCTTTTAGCTCGAATATGTTTTTATTTTGCGGACTTGGTTCTAAATCTACAAAGAACAAAGGAAGATAATTTTTTGTCACGCGGTGCTTCACTCCCGCTATACTTTTAACCCGAAAACCTTTTGTTTCTAACTCGGTTTTTATTGTGTTGATGGGTGTTGTCGGGTGTAGGTGCCGTATCACTACTCGGAACGACTTATCTTGTTTGAGCTGGTGAGTGTGGAAGGAGATGTTTCGGTCTCTCAAATAGTGTACGGCTTTTTTATAATCTTCGGGTGAGTTGGGAAAGATGGCAACATCGGAAGTTCGAGACTTATAGCTGAACTTGGACGGACCTAGTTCGGCCGAAAGGGCTGTCACCAATTTATCTATATTTACTACGCCTGAGATGTATATTGGAGGTGGCTTGGGAGTAGACGTCCCTTCTTCAGGTTGTGTGAACGATAATGCAGTAAAAGGATTATCGGTTTCGAACTTACTATTGACGGTTTTTAGTGCATTTACGGGGGTTGAGTGCTGTTTAAGATTGTCACTAGTAGAGGGCGAAGGCTGGGGTTGCGTCAATTCAGTTGGTAAAGTGTCTAGACCGTCCGAGGGCTCCGCGACCAAGAGGCTATCTTGAGAGGAGGAGGGGGATAGGCCGGGCCTAGCCAGTTTTTTAGGCTCGCTGCAAGGAACGGGCGACTCTGTGGAGGGGCGCCGCCTCTTTTTCTTTCCTCCCATTCTAGGAGGGGACGGACGTTTGTTTGTAAATAAAGATTTACCTTGAGACCTGGATGTTTTCTTGATAAGCGGTCGACCGGGTAACCCTTTCATAAAACACTTCTACGGCAGATTAAAATTACCTTACCGAAAAGAGAGAGAAAAAAAGGCAATTCGAGATTATTTATGAAAGATATTTACAAACTGTTTATATATTTACACAAAGAAAAAGAAAAGAAACAAACTTGTATAAAATAAAAATGATTCTCTTAAGAAAAAACTGGATAAAACCGATGAAAACAAATTAGAAAACAGAGCGCGATGTGGACGTGACAGAGTCTAAACGAACACTCGGACACACTTGGATAACACACACTTTGGATAAGTAATTTAAAAGTATAGAATAAAATAAAATAAAAATTTGAGCACAATCGGAAGGGATAAGAATAGCGCGTGAAATTAATGTGGGGCTAACGATCGGCTAAATATGACCTATCATATTATGTATGTTTCATAAAAAATCGAACAAATCTTGAACGAAAGACAGACAAAAGACTAAACATTTTTCATGATGTCTGAAACGGATTTCTCACTAATCCTGGTCGAAAAAGTCCGTTTTGAATTCGAAGGAAAATAAATTGCCGTTCATTAGAATGATTATAACACTTCCACTTCCTTAGGTTCGCTCGGAGAAAAGAATGGAAATCAAGAATAATATTATCCGCAAAATTAGAATAATAAACAATCAGAAACTCTTTTAAGTTCACAAGACACTAAAGAATGACGATATCCTCCAGCATTATTAATTTCAGTGTAATTGATTTTAAATAAAGTGTAATGGCTCGTAATAAACACTGAACGTATTTTGTTTAATATAAAATCAAGTCATTCATAGAACTAAAACATTTATATTAGGTTTATAATTCATTTAGAACCACTTAAATCAACGAAAACATGTGTTACAGATTTATCACTCTTAACATAGGTTCTTAATTGAGTTGGTAACCTGTAAATAGATTTAGTTTATTCATTACGGTGCAATTCTGAATATGTAGTTTGCTAATGAATAATTAATTCCTTGTGAGCTAATTTTGTCCCATAACGAATGAGAACTCACGACCCGTAGCTTCGGTTCCTTCCCATCTGCAACCAAGGTTCTACTTACAAAGCAAACCATACGGGAAAAGGAGTCCATTAATTATAGCAGACTGGTCAACAATTACGTTCAAAATGGCAAATAACTGCCTCTTGAACAAGGAATTGCGTTGGAGGGCTTGAATTTCATATCCATTAAAATGAATGCTACACTTGTTGCTATGTTAACTCTTTTCTAACAAGAAAAAGATATGAGATTACAAAACTTAATTCCAAATAACGTAAATTATAGTCAGATAAAACATCTTCAGTCTTAGTACATCTCGAATACTTCATCGATATATTAATTGTTTTATTCTAACGAACTACAGAATATTTACTAGGTAATATTTAGATTACCTAACGTAAAAATCACTCGGTCATAACTGTCAAGTTATGAAAAATTTTAAGTTATGATATCCAGAGAGATAGCACAAACTCCGGTTTACCTGAGAGTGTGCCATACACGTTGCAGTTTACCGCTACGTGGATTTAGAGTGTAGACAAATAATGAGGACCAACTACAAAGCTTGAATCCAGTATTATTATTTGTAACCATGGTCAGAAATGGCTAGAAATCCGTTTAGAAATATAGAAAAGGTACCTTCTCATTGAGTTAATATAGTTTAAAAAATCTGTCCTTTTAATTAGTTCTTTAGCCGATTAAAACATTCCAGCTTCTAATTTTATGCAAATTTAACGTTGATTTTAAGTTGGCCCCCATACACGGCCAAACATTTTGCGCAAACTTCATGTTTGCACAAACATTTTGACCGTGTATGGAGCTGCTTGACGTTTGCGCAAACATGATTTTTAACTAAATTTCTCCGACATTCAGGTTCACGCAAAATGTTTGATCGTGTATGGGGGCCGTTAGAGTTGTCTGAAAATTTATGGATTGCAAAATTACTATTATAATTAAATTAATTACTGTGTTTAAAGGAGTAATAATCTAATAGTCCTGGAGATAGCGTGAAAAAAAGTGTCTGACTAAAATCAAGCTAGAATTTTGTATACAAGTTAATCTTTTAGAGCCTTTAAGAATATGAAGTCGGCTAAGTTCGTCTGCGGGACATAGCTTGGCAATAGGCATTTGAAAAAAACAAACCGGTGGAAAGCGGCCATGTCTTACCGATTATGGTGGACAGTATGATTTTCATGATCCTGAGTACAGAATTAGTTATTAGACC